>KB664054.1:5481306-5579407 GCA_000349025.1 Anopheles minimus | reverse complement strand
AAGCAATAGGACATACATAACGTACAGCAACAATAGAACGCCACAAAACTCACCAAGACGACACAATACACCATCACAACCGAGTATGCCCGGGATAAGGCAGATAACAAGGAGGAAATGCCTTGTTATGATGTGTATCTCAGTACATATGCTACTGAAAATACGGCAAATGCCGTCATATTGGAAATATAAATAAATAAATAAAAATTGTGTGAAATTGGTACATCTTTATTCATTTTTTTTTATTTTTAAATGTGATGATTTACATGTGTTTTAAAATTATTTTTTTAAAACCAAAATTTAATTTAAAAAAATACATTTAAAAAAAAAACGTAGTTTAAAATAATTAAGAAGGCTGTTTAATAATTTGAAAATAAAAAGAAAAGAATTGCATCATCCACCCAGTTCGGCTAGTGTCTTCACCCTGTTAACCCAACCCAAGTTCATTGCACTCATTAGCTATTCATGCAGCAATCCGCCGGATGGGTGCATCATCGCCGACGTGCTGCCAGCTCAGAACTCATCGCCACCTTCGATCGCTTTCCGATTCGGTGCCGGTACCAGTTAGGGAAGATTAACTTCCCTCTCGACCGTGCAAGGGAAAAATCCCTCCCAAAAAATATGGACGCATTAGCAAGGAAAGTTCTGGCGCGGACCGTCGTGGTGGGTATTATTAGGCAGCTGGCAACGGCAAGCGGACCGACTCTCATTCATCGTTTTCCTGGCGGGCACGTTCGTTGCAAGAGAGAGAGAGACAAAAAAAATCCCCCCCCCCTGAGTTCACCTATCTTCCACCCATCTGATCGTTCGCTTCAAACGCAACGTTCTCGAGCATTACGTTTTCGGCTTGTGTGTTGGCTTCGGAATCTTTTCCAATCACGCTAAACGCAGCCATAAGTAACTTCTTCCTTCCAATTAGATGCTGCTGATGAAGATGAAGAAGTTTCCTGTTTTCGACCCGAAGCACATACACGCTGCAACCCCATCGATCTTGCCTCTTTGACGTTCTGTGTCGTTTCGTACTCTGGTGCCTCTCCGGTCCCGGCTCCTTCCATTGTTGTGGCGACTTTCTCAAGTTGACGCCGGTTTTGTGCAACGGGGTTTTTTTTTTCTTCTACCCGCAGAAGATCGTCTGTTTTGCGTTTGAACGAATGTGTTTTATTTATTTTTTTTTTTTCGCTTCGTACGGTCAAGCGGAATGATGCGCACCCCTCTTTGGGGGTTTGTTGCTGTCTCGTGAAGGTTTTGAGTGCCTGTCGAGAGGGTAAAGTGGCGAAGAATACAGCGCAGAAAAGATCGATTTCATCTTGATGCGTCTTCTCACGCGCGCGTGTGTGTGTGAGAGCTTTTTTATCTTATCCCAATGTTCGGTTGCTATTTTGAGTGGTTTTGGGACGATTGGATAGACGTTCTTAGAATAGAGTTTGGTTCGTTACCTGAATGCGAAATGGACGCTGTGCCATTCGGAGAATTTAGTCATAAAAATAATTCGTGTTTGCTTGACTGATTTATTGATATTGCATTTTGCTACATAATTTTCATTTGTCACTGGGCAGGAATTCAATCGGAGGTTGTTTTTTTTTGTTCCACCGTGGACGATTGAATATATCAACTAGATCATTTGGGATTTTATTTTGCGTTGGGATTTAAGGATTTAGTAATCATAAATTAACATATTGCATCGTTTGATAGATCTCGGCTAGAAGCAGGGATTGGATCAACGTCTTGGAAGAGGTTACCTCACCAGACATTCGATCCACAACCTTTCTTGAGCTGCAGCATATTTTATGCCGATAATAGTTGTAATAAAAATTGGCCGTTCGTATTCTACAGTTTTTCAGATGCCAATTATTAAGTGTGAAACAAAATGAGGATATTCGTGAATCTGCTTGTTTCTCAAACTGTATTCAATTTGGAGTGACTCTCGTCTCTTGGAGTTGGCAATGAACCGAGAGTTCAATGAACCAAAGAAAAGACATCTAACGACGACATTTGAACATGAGAACATTCGCGGATCTCCTTATTTCCCAAACTGTATCCAATCTGGAGGATCACTAGTAGTCTAGTGAACTTTACGAAGTCATGGGGAATAAACAGGTGCTTCGACATCAACAAAGTAATCGCGAAATCACTTAGGATTCCTCAGATCTGACAGTTTAATATCTATAGCTAAGGTAACTCCTAATTTCCTCCAAGGAATTTTGCCTGAGTTCTCAAGAGTTTAAGTATTGAAGTGTTACTTTAAAAAAAAGATAGCCTGTGATATTAAGTTTTGAGCCTCTAACAACTCAGAACATACACCAACACGCACCTCGTGTATTATCTGCATTTGGAATGGTTAGGTTATCCTGAGAATTGAAGATACTTCGATGCCCAATATTAAGTCTGTCATGAGATGGATATAAAACATTAAATTCAATTTTGGAATATTTGTTGAAGAATTGGACATGCTCCAAAAGTCTCTTGATAATATGTGTTTTTCAAGTTCTTAACCCATGTTTTGTGATCCTGTAGCTGTTGTGCCGACCTGCTACGACACGTTACAAGCTGTCGGCTAGTGTCATCGACATTTTGATTCTTATTCTACTACGAATCGTCCGGGAACACGTTTGCAAAACATGTTTAACGAAAAAAGAAAAGAAATCAGTGCGTACTTTAAAACTAGATTATCTAAAGCAGCACTATACGATTGCGCGCTGTTACATCAACCTGTAACACCGTTGCACCGTTCGTTCATTATCCCGTTTGCTTTTAATTGACAAATGCGTTTGAATGTTGATGGTGCGCGTTCAGACGATCCATTCGCTTGGGCTGTGTTCTTTTCCGTTTGTTGTTGTATCATATCTGTTTCGCCGTTTTTGACTTGCCTTTTTTTCCTGATCTTCTGGCGGAGAGGAGTTTTGCATCGAACGCGCTGTATCGATTTATGTGTGCAATAAAGGGTGGAAAAGGAAAAACCAATCAGTGCTTTAAAGCGTACCGGTCGGGGTTGAAATAAAAAAAAAACCAGCCTGACTGAACTAACCTTCTGAAGGACGATGGGCGACAGCGAGCAAAAAGTGATCCAAAAAAGAAAAAGGTTTATTCACGCTCGGAAACATACACACTCATACGCAAATATATGCAAAACAGGCCAGCACCGTACAGGGGATGACAAGAACAGGAGATAAGCGATTTTTATTTATTTCTGCAACGTAACGTGTCATTCCCGTCCGGATGGAGTTTTCTTTAGCCGTGCAACTCCCCGCAACGAAGCCGAGCATGATTGCGATCAGACCGATTCCTGTACGCTGTACGATTTGCTCATACCGATATACCGATTAGAAACGATGAGACAGATTGAATTTTTATTTTAATGCCATTAAAGTTGGAGATTTTTTAAGCTATGATATTCTACACTTTAATTAACACTCTCACATTCATTGCAGTACATCGGTGGGATATTCCTACAGATGGAATATTTCTGCCATTTCGGGAGTAACAGGGTAAATTTAAAAGCTAATGTCTATACATGGGTAACGGAAGGATTAAGAACTTTTTTAAACCTTGTTTTTAAAATATTATGAGAAAATCTATTTTTTTAAATTAAAATAGTTTTTTTATTATTATATGTTAACATTGAGTGACATTTTTTATGCAGCTCGGGCAAGTTATTAGGGTGAATAAAATATGTTTTTCATTAGTTTTATGTGAAAGAGTGAGTGTAAAATAAATGTAAAACATTAATGCGCAACAAAAAGCTTTTTATGATAATTTTCCCTGCTCTTTTGCGTTTAAGTCGCACTTTTCACAATGGAACAATGATTTAATTGTTGGCTTTTTTAAATCTGAAGAGTATTAGTAGGTACGAGGAGCTTTTACGATTCGTTACACCATTCTTTTGCGTTCCAGCTCACTCGCCCTTTTTTGTTCCGAGTAACGACTCACTCTTTAGGGGTTGGAAATCACTCACAATCATTTGTGATTCTAATTGATGATATTGAGTGAGTTGAATCCTGATTTAAGTAGAAGAATGAGTTAGTGAGTGAGCGAGTATGAGAGAGTTGAATCGCAAATGAGTATTCAATTCTCTATTGTGAGTTAAGCTTGTTTTTATTTCGTTGATCCCAATAAGGTTGAATAAAAGATTCGAATATTTTCTGCTCTGATTCAACTCTTTCAAAAGATTTTTTTCTATGCCAATCCTTTGCAAACTTCTCAACGAAGCGTAACGACCAAGCGGATAAACGATAAAAATTGCATCGTTATCATCATGCCACCATCAGTCTTACCAAAAGAAAAACAGACTCACACAACAACGCTCAGGAGTGCATTTAGAGCCTCGTCAATGACGTTACGTTGCACCCTCAATGGAGCTCTTCTTCTTGATTCGTTAAGCCCCTTTTTGTATGGTGTGGCTCTTGTTCCAGTTTTTATACCCATATATTGTAGACTTTGCTTTTCCTCCCTGATCTTTCCCCGCCGGGTGCGTTAATTTAAGCCACCGGTGGTAATTATTTATCTTGCAATTGCATCGAACCAAAACCGTGCGCACGTTGCACAGCGTAAAGTGCATGCTCGCATAATCCGCAGGCATTGAGGGAAGGATTTTGAAAAAAAAAAAACACCACAAGCCAACCGATTGTACCAATCGATTAGCGATTGTGAGTGAGCTGCTTGCATCAAGCAACGATGACACCATCGAAAAAGTGAATTTAAAACACACAAGAAGAAGATGGTACAATCCGCCTTAGTGTCCCGGGGAGAAGGCAAGAAAAAGGCAACAGACCCATCCACAAGATGGCGCCACCGTTTAGAGGGGTTTCGCAAACGCATAAAGGGGTTCCCTTTTATCGCAAGATTTCCTTTCTAACGACCCAGACCGGTGGCGCGATCTAAAGCCGCATTAAAAACAAAAACCGCAAAACCGGAAAGCCCAACGTAATGGGTTACGCTGCCGGCCTACGCTCTGTGCAAAAATCGACCAATTTAAAGCTAATTTAATGGTAATTTTACATTGCCCAGCACGGGAAGGAGGCTGCCGAGAGAATGGCAAACCTTAATGAGTAGGAAAAGGGTAGAAGGGGGGTGGGGGGGGGGGTTGGAAGAGACAACTAATTTTGATTTTCCTGTCCCGTTGGTTGCTCTCACTTTTTTATGCCAAAGCACGTTTGATCGTTCAGAAGCTGGAAGCGAAGTGTAGGGATGCAGATATGATGGCTTAATTGAATTGCGTTGGAATTCATATTTGACATTTTGAAGTTGGTGAGCGGGATATCGGAAAGCTTTTGTCAAAAACACTTAATAACGATTCATCCCTGGCCTTTGAACATTTTGGGGCACCATTTCTCAAGGATCCTTGACCGCATTTATCGCTCCAAAAAATCCGATCAACTCCTCGCTTGTTTATCATGCTCTATCTGTTTCTTTTTTTTTTCGAGGGAAGTGTGCCAAGCGTTACACACATCCGGTGACATTGATTTCCCCATCCAGAGGAAGAAGTTTTTGTTTTAATGGCCACCAGCAACACGGGAACCTACAACCAAAAATTCCTGATCCTATCGGGGCACTTCACCTGCCGAAATTTGGGTCCGTCCACTATCTTCCCTTCGGTTGTCCTTGAGCGACAGGAAAACCGCACCATCGTAGATTTGGAATCGCTTCTAAAGCGAAACGCGGTGTATCCTTAATATCCTGTGCCGGTTACTACAACGTTTCTAGCTCAAGGTTACCCTCCACGAGGAGCTGTGTGTTATTTTTAATGACTGCCCTCTTCTTTTCTCTTGCGACCCTGATCAAACCGGTGCCACCATTTTGCCTGTGCTGTGTTTGTGTGATTTTTAATGTTCCGTTGATAATCTTTTGGGGTCTAACATTTCTTTCCCAAAAAAAAAAAACTTCCCCCCAAAAGTCCCTTGTAGCATTGAGTCCCGGGTGGACGATTTTTTAATCGATGTGTTTAGTTCCTCTGGTTTGTTTCTCTTCTATTCTCCTTCAACCCGTCGTGCGCTATCGGTCCGAAGAATTTAGGATCAGCCAGATTAGTGGATTGTGCATTGTGGATGGTCAAAATAAAACAAAAAAAAATTCGACGGATGGTGCTAATGGTACCGATTGGTTTGTGGTTGTGCGTGTTCAGTTTTATCTTTTTATTTCCAACACCGAAGGTCAAGAAGTGCTACTAGCAGGGGTTGTATATTTAGTATTCTTTGCCGTTTTTTTATTAAAATTTATCAAATTTTATTTAAAATTTTACATTTTTATGTTACAAAATATAAGAAATGTACCAACTTACAGCATTTGTGTTGTAAATTTATATCAAAAACTACAAACACAAAAAGTACGATATGAAAAAAAATAACATGTTTGATGAAAATGAAAATAGGAATGTAAAAGGAAAAAAAAGAATATTATAAAAGCTAAATAAACTATTTTATAACAAAGCTATTGAAGCATAAATGAAACAAACAAAAAATAGGCTTTTCAATATTAAAACAAATGGAAAAATTTGTTACGTTCATGAGTAAAAAGAGAAAATTAAAAATAAAATGATAAAAATGATTTAAAAAAGATAAATTATAAACACGTAAATTTAAACTCGTAAAAACAATAATTTGTAAAGGAAAAAAATAAAGATTTTAAATTGAATTAAAATAAAATGATTAAATTATAGAAGAATGAAGCTATCCCGGAAGTGGACAAGGAAAAAATGTGGACAGTAGTTTTTTTAAGGCATTCGTTACTATTTTTTCTCCTCAAGGTTTTTTTTTAATTAATAATAAATTATTTCTAATGTCTCTCAATGAAAAAAAAATAGAGTTTCTACTAAAAACGAACCCTGCTTAATAAGAATGAAAACCAAGTACTAAAATTATTGCCCACAAAGAAGAACGGGAAGGTCAGAATGGAACCCCCAAAACCAAACGAAATGAAAAGTAAAATCAGAATGATCTGTACCATTTGTTTCCATTTTTGTTGCTAGCGGCCTCTGATAAGCCAAAACCTTGTCGATCGTCTCCTGCCATCCCGTTTGTGGTCCGAGCCTGTAATGTCCCTGAGCGGTAAAAAGGAAGAAAAGTAAACCACCTGGCAGTGATAATTTTTATGACTAATGACTAGTATTTTGTTCCGAGATTGCTTCCAATCGCTGGCTGGTGTTTTGCGCGTTGGAAAGTTTTTTTTTTCTTCTTCACGGAACAAGACGTCGAAAATCCATTAGCACACAACAGGAGCAGCTTTACCTGAAAAAAAATAGCTCTGTATAAATCTGTGCCGCGGGAGGAGAAGAATGTTTGTCCGATAGTTATCCACCTCCTCGTGTAATGTTTAGCGGAGTTTAGCCTCAAAAAGGGGGTTCTGGGGACGGCAATTTCAGTTACCTTGACTTACATACCGTGTAAGAAACGGATGGGGATGGGATATAGAGTTGTTTTGGCGGGTCAAATTGGCGGGAACCGTTTTTCCCCCTTAATTGTACAGCGCGTGCTAATGATGGACAAAAGGATGGCCTCCCCAAACTCGCAAGGTGCCGAGTTGAATTATTTCAACTTCCGGTGACAAATTAACACACTTACGGTCGCGATGAAGTGTTTGTTTGTTATTGCCTTGCCCACTATCTGCTCTAGGGGGAACTGAAATTGATTGCATAGATAACCGTGCCAATGGGAAAACATAAAGTGGAAAATGTCGTTTTTTTTCAAAGGTCAAATAGGATGGGATGAGAAGGAGGTTGGAAAATCGGATGGCCTTTTCAAGGCCGATTGAGCCGTGAATCGTGCCTATCTCGTCCATCATAATCGTCCAATTGGTATGGTACATGCACGCTCCACCCCGGATGATCTAATCTCACACCCTTCCCAACACTCACTTTCGCGCGTTTTTAGCCGTGTTTCCCGTGTCCTGACCCGAGTGTCCTGACATTGGCCTACTGGGGGCGATAGCAATCACCCACCACCCCCTGTTCTACTGAGAGGGAGGAAAAATATAGACCGGAAAGACCACGGCCATGGGCTGGAGCTGGAGAGTTTGAGTGATTGTCTGTTTGACGTGTCGCGTGATGTATCGGTACGCGCTGTCTGTGAAGGACACGCACCTGCTCCTACTCCGGGGAAAGTGTACTCGGGACGATTCGGTAGTGACATTTGCCGTACCGTGAACCCATTGGTCACTTTCAATTCAGGGTTGAGCAACATCAGAAAGATAGTATCATTTTTTTATCAAATTATTTTGTACATGTCTATAAATATAAATAAAAACAAAATTAAAAAAAAATCAATTTGGAGGATATGAAAACTAATCAACACTTTAGCACCTCAATATATTCATGATTCAGAATGAATCTTCTTTCTGAATGAAGTAGTCGCTGTCCTGAGTACTCGAGAATTCTGAAAGCTTTGTGAATCTTCAGACATTTTAGAATGTTTAGAGAACTATGAATCCTCAAAAAACCTTGTGAATTGTTTAATCTCTGAAGACACTTGAATCCTTGAGGGTTCATTAATTTATGTGGTATCACGAATTTCTGAGTTTTCAAGAATCTGAATGAAAGATTCTGTATCTCTATCCTGGATATTGAATAATCCATAGAGTTTTGTGAATCTTCAGGAATTTTAGAGTATTCAGAGATTTTTGAATCCTCAAAGATTTATGTGGATCGATGAATCTTTAAAGATGCAAGAATCTCTGAAGATACATTGATTTATGCAGATTTCTTACCATCTGAGAATTCGTGGATCTCTGAAGATTCATGAGGCTATGAGGATCCATAAACTTTTGTAAAATCGATTCATGATTTGAATGACTCCTCAATGAAGATTAATCTGAATAACTCTGTGCAAAAAATATCATTAAGCACCACACTAACGTTTGCTACACCCTGCATTCGTATCCATTTCTTTTCCCGCTTTTAATCCTCATTAGCTGTTAACACGTGACAGTGAAGGTATCTTCTTACATTCGCTGTCTGCTGGAAGCTACCAATGTTTTGTTTGCTTCTCTCTCCCTAAGGGCAACGGGAACAAACAGCAATCCCAAACTGTTAATAAGAATCGCCCCCGCAGGACGTTTGCGTGACACTCGAACCACGCTTGACCGTATTTGATTTCATTTTACCAATTTGTTTGTGCGTTTTGTCTCTGGGAAAGATTTCGCTCGGCTGGGGGAGTTTTAATACCACCGTCTATCTAGTTGGTTCATTTTATTGCTGTAAAATGGCAAAATTTGTTTTTGGACATCCCAAAACAACAACAACCATAATCCCCCCCGGTCCGTCCTGGGAATGCATGCGTTCCTGTTAATTGATCCATAAAGGCGAATTAGTGGTGATGTTTGATAGGGTTTTTTGCATTGGAATGCTCTCTCCTTTTGGTTTCATTTCCTTTTTGTTTTTCGTGTCGCGCAGATAATCCCAACCCCCCATTACGCGTTAATCTTTGCACCATTTGCGTATTTGTGTTGTGTGGCGATAGAGATAAGCGGGGAAAAACGTTTTACGAGCGCATTATGGTACGCGTTAAAATGCTGTTAAAAATGTTTTTGAGTCGCTCTCTAACGCAGGCGAGGGTGTGGATAATCCGGTTAAGGTTTCTTTCAGAAGCTAATCAAATCGATTTACGTGTTGGAATATTTTTACATCTGCAGTTGTCCCGGTCCCACCCCTTATATTCACCTTTCATCCCGCATACGCTTTGTGCTAGCGTTGTCAATAAGTGCAAATTTTATGTTAAATTTATTGGGTGTGTGGGAAAGTTCTAACGCGATGCGCACTTCCAATTATCCAATCTATCCATTTTCGAGATGAGACATATTGGATTAGTAACTCCTCGACTGGATAATATAATAAAATGTTTAATAACAAAGAAAAACAAATAAATAATTAAATAAATAAATAAATAAATAAATAAATAATTAAATAAATAAATAAATTAATAAATGAATAAATAAATGAATAAATGAATAAATAAATAAATAAATAAATGAATAAATAAATAAATAAATAAATAAATAAATAAATAAATAAATAAATAAACAAATAAATAAATAAATAAATAAATAAATAAACAAATAAATAAATAAATACATAAATAAATAAACAAATAAATACATAAATAAAAAATAAATAAATAAAAACATAAATAAATAATTAAATAAATAAATAAATAAATAAATAAACAAAAAATCTTTAAAAAAAACCATAGAGAAATTTATAAACAAATAAACAAACAAATGATAAAATATATAAATTACAGACTTCAAGAATGTATTTTAGTATTCATACCAGTCTTCTCGGGGAGTTTTAACAACTTCAATGACATCGAGGAAATGGGAATTAGTTTTGGGACAAGGACACTAATTAAAATCTGGTACGATTGTGAGTTATCAAATGTTATCAGTTAAAAGAGAGGATATTTTCAAACAAACCTAAGCCACCACTCCAACTGCACCTGTTCGGGAAATACTCACGGTCGCCTGCTTCGGGTTAAGTGTTTGTGTTCGGCACCGGCAACCACGTTACGCTGACCGATGTCCCTTTATTCGTTGTGGTCAGTACCGTTGCCATGACGGCCGATGGCATCCTAACGCCCCTATCGCCCGAAAGCACCAGTCTGCGGGTCCTTTTCCATCCACCGGCCACGTAATGGAAAGTGGATCATACGGAAAGACCGAAACAATCCGCGCACGAGTCCTTTCCGGCGGGGACTGCCTGCTACTCGCGGCAACATCACTACGGGAGCGAAAGTGATGGCCCACACACGGGTGTCCCACAAAGTAATGCTGCCTTTGTTGTTGCTTTTTTTTTCTTTCCTTTGTGCGACAGTTTTGTTGCTTTCTGTGGAGCGGTTGGTGGAGCTCGGAAGGTTCCGTCTCTACCCACCGCATTACTGCCACTGCGTATCGAACCTGGCGAACGTGTGAAGGTATGTGGATGAGGAAGGTTCCCCTTCGACAAAGGGAGGACCGAAGGGAGGATCCAACGAGCGAAATATATGGTAACTAGCGGGTTGGCTAGTTGCGGTGCTGCTTTTTAGGTTCGTGATACAAAAACCAACTGACCGCTAAGGAGCACCGTTTAGACGAGCTTCGGACGGCGTACCGGTTGGACGCCTGAGTGTCGCGTACCTGTAGTGTGAATGTTACGCGCTCCATTTGTGACGTGTGCCGACAGTGAAGCCGCAAGTGTTGGCAGATGTTCCACTTCTAGCGGTGTTCTGTGAGCGGTGGCGGCTCTTTGAGCTCATGGTGGGAGATATCGCAGGAGTTCTGGAATTTCGTTAATTCAATCAACACTGTGGCATGGAATGTTTCATCTAGCAATTTCAATTAACACCCGGAATGAAGTAGTCGATCATCTGTTGAAGATCGTTTGCTTGGTGCGTGTGGTTGTGTCTTGAGTGTAGTGTGAATATAAAATTCTTCAAAATACCCAACAAAAAGATCAAATGTTACAATAAAAAGTGAAGTGATGCAAGTAAAAGCAGCACAATCAGTGCATTTAGGTGCTCAGTAATACAATAATTTGCTCCGACGAGCGTCACAAAAGTCGCCAGCTCGTTCAAGCTCTATTCGTAGACGCCTGACTCAGGCCGATCTCTCCTGGACGTCCATAGGAGCGTTTCGAAAGGTGAAAGAACGTCACCCACTAACGAAATGATCGCGTGAACCGTATCAAATCTTAAATCAAAAGCCAAGTTGACCAACGGTTTCTGGAAGGGGTCGTGACCGGCACCATCACCATCCTTCACCGTTCTTCCAAATGTCGTTTGAACAAGACCCGGTGCGTCCGTTAAGGTGAGCCTTACCTACTTCTGTGTGCGTTTCGGGGTGGTGTCTCACAACCGGTGGGTGAAGTTTCGATCGAACCCGGCACATTGTGTCGAGTGTGTGTTTCCGGGTGTTTTTTTTTCAGCTTCCGGGTCCCAGCTAAATTACGGACCACAATGTAGCTCCGTTTCGTTTTGGCGTAATCAGTTCCAAAGGCATATTGTACGGAACCCTGGACGGTAAGATGCAGCATGGTGCATCGCGTTTGTGTGCGTTTCGGGTGAATGTGAATGCATTGAGTTTATTTCCGGAAAAAGGGCAAACGCTCGTTCCAATGAAAAATCGCCCCATGCTGCCGGGAACCTGGTAGACATGGGACTCGGGCTGGGAAGCAATATTAAAATGAAGTACGAGAACGTACGCGAATAACATTCTTACTTATGCATAGGAAAGGATAAGGAGTAGGCAAATGTCGGGAAATAGCATTTTATTTCCCGCCACAACCCTACAAGTGACTTTAATGGCGAAAATAAATGTTACTCCTTGGGTATATCAACGTGATTAAGATTCTCCAAGATTTGCGATCTACAAAACTGAAACTCGGTGGAACTCATGCAGACATGAAGATACCAACATTTAGCAGAATGTCTCAAGATTTGGAAGACGGTGGCATTAAGCATTGAGATGTTTTTCAAAACTTCAAACATTCACGCTGCTCAAATGAAGTACTCAGGATTTCAAAATATTTATCTTGATAAACCACTCACTAAAGATGTCATTTACTTAAGAAAATAATTTTCTGACAATTACTCAAGCTATTTTTGGAACTTCTCAGGACAGCTTGGATTGATGTTGTCCAGTTGTCCAGGATTCATTTTATGTTTAATTAATTAAGTAATTGTCTAATGCTTCAATTCCTATACTCTCATATATGAATGAACCTCGAGTTTGAGCGCATTTGTATTTGTCAACTACTTGCCAGCTAATCATTCGGAACATACACATACAAAATACTTCAAATGTCTTCTGCTAGAAGCCGGCATGTATTGGTTGAGTGACTGATTAAAATCAGCCACCCTCAGCAGGTGTAACTAAGCAGTAACACAAGCTGCTACTACCGGCCGGCGTCTTAGCTACATCTGCCAATTGACGCCACGTTCCCAAGGTACCTTATGGTGTGCCGGGCGCCACAACCCGCATGTGTGGGTGGCATAATAAGTGACCCCAAAGTAGTGGAGAACGAAATAAAATCGTTTTCTTGCTTCCTTCTCCCACCCCGTTTTTCTTTCGCTAGGCGTCATACCGCAGAAAAGCAGCGAAACACTGTGTACGGGCAGTTGTGCGGTTGACGCAAAGCAAAAGGGAGTAAAGCTGCAAAGGAAAAAAAAAAAAAACGGTCTTCTGCAGAGCTTCTGGTTGGTGTAATTGGGTCAAAGTTCAACGAAATCGTCCACAAACAATCATAACAATCAACACACTCCGACATTGCCGGGGCTGGAAGTTCTTGGCGCGCAACGGGAAGGGGTTGAGGGATTAAAGGTGACAGGGGTGGCGGGCTGACTGTGGTGCTTGACCACTTCGGCAACGGTGCCTGGAATGTATGGGTTACGTGTGATCCTATTTTCGTCCCGTGCAAGCACACGGTTCGGCTTAAAGTTCGCTTGAAGTTGGATTCCAGCAGAATGAGCTATCCTGCTGCTTGGAAGACGATACTAATTTGATATGACACGGCATGCAAGCTTTCTTTTACGACTGTACGAAAGTGTGGCGAGGTTGGAGCATACACCATCAGCCCATTGTATTGTTTTGGGAAAAAACAAAAAAAAACGTGTTTGTGAAGTAGATTGCTTCTGAAACCTACCAGGAACCTGTTCGGCTAGGTTCTGGGTTTTTGGTTTTGGAGAGATACTTTAAGAAAATCAAATCGAAAGAAGAAAAAAACTGGAACACGCTACAGGACTACTAACGGGCGGCTACTTAGAGTGCCAATCAGATTGCATACATACAGGCTGCAAGCGAATGAACACACCATCGGTTTTACAGGACCTAATGAAAGCGAATTAATGTACACAAAGCAAGCACAGGTGATGTTACTCGTGTTTTCTTCTTGTTGTCTTTATTTTTTTTTCTCAAAGTTGAAAACGGGGGTCAGGGTTTTCCCCATTGTGAAATCAACTTTTAGTCATGGTGTATCACCGGTTGCATTCGTGTGTCTATCCGTCCTTGGTGTCCTTGCTTACCAACGATTTGGGTAAAGCATCATTTTATTTTTTTAATAAGAAAATTATTAAAAAAAAGTCGCTAAGAAAAAATGATGGAAAAGGAACCCTTAAACTGATGAACGTTAAAGGAGAAAAAAGCATAAAAGAGGCAATTTTCCGGCCGATTCATAATGCGTGCTAAAGCATTTTCCTCGCCTTTAATTAGTACTGCTTGCGGTTAACTGCCTATGAGTTGTTTTTATAGATTTTTGACTGTTTATTCTCGAGCAGAATAAGTATTGTGCGCGTATATATGTGTGTGTGTGTGTGTTTGTTCTAACGTCCGTACTGTTTTTCCCCCCATCTTCTCTAGACGAAACTAGACCACTGAACTTTTCCCTCGTGTCAATTTCCATTGGTTTTTTGTTGTTGTTTTTGCTTTCGTTTTCGTACCCTGGCCTTCTGTGGTGTCAAATCGGTAATGTGCTGAAGGAAAGCGTTCCCCCAAAAAAGAAAAAAACACCCCGAACTCACCATCCATACGTTCGTTTTCCCACCTGTATCAACAAAACACACACGCACACGATACTGCGGTCAGAGCGCGGTCAATTTGGGCAAAAATCAAATGTCAAATATGAATATTCAGCTTGGCTTGTTGGGCGGCTGGTAAGAAGGGTGGAAACTCACCCACCCCCCCCCCCGCGTAACAAATGCGACGATTGTGTACCGGTTTTTTTTTGGGTGGTAGAGTATCATTAGAATATTATGTGGCTAGAGGTTGTTTTTTTTTATTCTCGCGCCGTTAAGCAAAAGACAACGACCTCTTTAGGGAAGGAAAAGCCGGCCGGTAGAGCCGAAAAGTTACTTGTGTGTGTGTGTGTGTGTGATGAAATGATTCATAACATTCCGTAGCACATTTCTACGTTTATTTGAGGATTCCTCCAGGTGGCCTGAGTTAACTCATTAGGTTTATTTTCGATGGTATAAATAAATTCATGGTTATAGCTAAATCCAGTACATTATAGCACACTTATTTAAAATTATGTTATCAATCCTAATTAATTTTTTTTTCGCTGTTGTTTTTTCCTTACAGACTTTCCTTCGTGTCGGCAAAAAAGTAAGACAACTAGTGTTTTAATGTTTCTAGTAATTTAATTGTTTTTGATCAAAGTACTCTAAACATTGCCATACTTGGTTTGATAAAATGTACCTACGGACTTGAGCGTTGACTCGGTTGGCTATTGTTTTCCGTGACTTGTTCACGCTATACCTCTCAACAATCAAACGCTCGATCCGGAAAACCGGAAACTGTCGGTTCGCCTCTGTCCCTCGGCGTTAGGCTGCTGCACTCAATCAAACGGCTGCCGGTTCCTGGCTTCAATCAAAACCGAGTACCGGACAAGGGTGGCAATAAAAATATGGATTTCTGCTGGCGATGGCCGCAGCAGTACCCATCGCGGCCATGCCCAACGAAATGTGTCGCAAAGAAGGTAACGTACGAGCATAATAGTTTGGTTGGAAGGGATACATATTTTTTTTCTTCAAACAAAACAGTCAAATCTTCCAATATGTCCGGTAAAGGACATGTCTCACTAGTAATGTAAGGGAACAAAAATAATTGGGGTTGAAGAGACAACTTTATTTATCCTCATAAGATATTACAGATCTCTTGGGCTACACTATCAAAATATTCAAAAAGTTTTGTCAGGGCCTAACCATAATTTGGGTTTGAAGTTAAAATTATAAAACATTTTAAGAATAACTATCAAATCTTTAAAAAAAGCTTTTTGTATGTCTATGGCACTCATAAGGAAAGGACGCAAAAATAAATTGGTTTGAAGCGAATCTTCTTAAGAAAACTCTGTATAAGATGTTAAATCCCTTTTTAGACGACATTATGTAATTTTCCGATAGTATCTCTACTATCTCTTCTATCTCTTCTACGATAGTAATGTAAGGTAGCGACTATAAAAGTTAGTATAAGGTCTATATGACTCTTTAGACAACACCATCGAGCTTTCAATTTGTAGGACATTCGTTGAATACTATTGAACATCCTTTGTGAGGGTGCAGAGTTAATTTGGATTGGAGGGACTCGCTTATTTTGCAGATGAATCAGTAAAACATTGGGGAACAAACTTTGGGACAAAAAGTTTAACACTCCTTAAACGCTTCTGACACAAGTACAGCTGTAGGTACGTCAAAGGTAATAAGTAAATAAGCTATCAATCGACCAATACTACAGTTTACTGTCCAATTTCAACCATAATTGCACCACTAAGCTTTAATCAGTGCCACTCCTCAGTTTTCGGGGCATGATGATCGGTGCGGGTTTGTTGTCATAGAGCGTAAGCGAACGAGAATGAGGTACAAGTTCAAACAGAAAAAAAGGCAAAACAAAAAATCCATCCTACTCTGTTAGTAAACAAGCGTCACAATATTTGCCCGTGAAAAACACTCACCGTTTCCATCGTTGTTTACCGTTGGGAGCAAAGGGGCTCGTTTTGGTTTTTTTTTCATTCGCTTTGTCTACACCAAATAATTGCTCCCTGACCGGACACCCGAAGTTTTCTTTCCCCGAAAAAACCGAACAAACCATCTTTCAAGGTTTGCCGGTTAAAATGTTCCCACACGCAAAAGGGTCGCATACGTGCATCATGCACACGGCAATGATGAGCGTTCATTAACAAACCTAACTGCTTCATGCGTACCGTGTGAGTGAGCACGTTTCGCGTTGCGAAACTGTTGTGTTTAGTACGGCGTGATTGTAAATAACACGCTCGGGCACACCTACACCTATTGGGCTGAAGGTAAAGGTGCGATGGGTAGCGTAGAGAGTTGTTTGGCAACATCTGTTACAAATGTGCTTACATTCTGGCCAGTAAATTGGGGTTTTAATTATTTACATACGGTTGGGCAAAAGCAGGGCTTTTGGTGACGCCCTTAAGCGTTTGTTGAGATTTATCGAGTTCCGGTAAATATGGTATCCGTGCTTAATCACGCACAGATTATGGTAGCAAAGGACAAACAACGATATCTTTGACGTTTTCAGAACATTTTTTCATAATTCGTAAGGAAAAGGAATATCGCAAGATCTCTTCTAGTCTTATTCGTCTTCCTTCCAGGGCTTTAGGAATTACTTCAATCTACATAATAGTTTAATTTTGACGTCCGCTTAATTAAGACTGTCTCTTTTAGTGCACATAAAACAATCCTTTCTATATATTCTTCGGGTAGAGTCCACGAAGGTCTTAAAAGATTCGTGAAATCCTTTATCAAATTTAAAGCCTGACTAGGTCTGACTACGATCGTAGATGACTCGTGAGCTTCTACTCATTACATTGGAAGCGGCTTGATCTCCTGTGAATTGTTCTGGGACGTCATAAATGCTTTAAGAGACTACTTCTACGGGTTGCATTTTATGTATGGCACGAAACCCTTGAAGTGCTTCAATTAAATGTTAAGAAATACCCCAAATTTGTTAAAATTTATTAGAAATAATTATTTACTGGCTTATATACATCCACTTTCAGCTTAATCTCTCTTTCCAACTGCAGCACGCCGCGTGAAAGTAATTCCTTCTTATTTTCGTTGTCTTTTTCTGCGTCTTCCCCCCGTTCACACCCTTTCCCGTACGCTTTTCCGCACATTCCGAACGTCGGAAACTGTGTTCCATTTCGCCCTTTTTACAGACGGTGCCCGTACATTGCGGTGTGGCATTATTTCACTTCCTGTTTCCAATTTTGCAGACTTCATCACACACACTCTTTCTCTCTCTCTCTCCTTCTATTTCTTTCTGAATCACTCGATCGCTCTGCCCCCGTTTTCTGTGTACGCGAGTGATTATTATTGCGATTATTATTACCTCGACCCGACACGAGACATTGCATCGTTATGCAATCGCTCCCTATTGCTCCCATGCGCTTTCCAGCCTTGCACTTTCTTCTACGCGTTTCAGCCATATGGGGACCGTTGGCGTGAAAGTGAAAGTGTAGCAGCGGTAGGGAACGAACCGGTGGAAAACAACCGGCAAAGAATTTGCACCCAGTCTGCTGCACCGGGGGTAATCGGCATGGTAACTTTCCCATGTTTCGGCGTCAGTCCCACGCGCCTGTAATCTCCAAGGTGTGGCCAGCAATAATACTAAGCAAAACCCAACGTTGCTCTCCATTGAGTTTTATCGTTAAAATTTATCGCCCCTGCTGCACCTTTCGCTTTGCCAAAAAGGAATGCCCTTTTGCGGGTTGCGACTCATAATATCGCCTTGGAGTTTAGCGATTTTACGGCTAAGCGTTTTTACCGCTATGGAATTTGTGTTTTTTCCTTCTCCTCGAGATAACACCCGCGAAAGGGGAAACATTCTATAAAAAGGGTCAAGAAAGCGAAAAAAAAAACGTCCAGCTACGTCGGTTTGAATCAAGTTTATATAAATGTAAAACAAAACAAACATAAAAAGAGAACGCGAAAAATGATCACGTTCGACCTCGCGGTTGCATCCGGTTCTGAAGAGGGAAAAAGAAATTCGCGTACAGTTAGCTTCTGGTTGCGATCTGGTCCGTGTTGTGGACTTCCGTTCGGAGGCTTTTTTTATTTGTGCAATTCTTCGCTTCTCCGTGAAGGTTGCTTATTTTTTCTAAATAAAATTCTTAGCCTCGTTTCATGCTTTCTCGTGTTTGCCCTCGTTTTGAGCGGATAATGTTTAATTAATTACTAAACAAGAAAACCGAACACATTGAAATTAAATTATGCATAAAATAGAATTTACTGGAAAATACATAAGAAGTTGATTTAGTTAAAATCTTTTTTTTATTTTAAATGTCGCATCAATTTTCTTTAGTTTTATTTTATCCTATAGTATATATTTTTATATTTTTTTCCAGTATATAGTTCAGTTTTAAATAATCAACCTTTTTTATCGTTTATCGAACAAAGTTCGAATAAGCAAGCATCTGCAATAACAGTAACATCAATAACAACTGGTGTGGATGTCTATCTTTTCACTTCATCACGCACTGTTCGCCTGTTTCCCCACACTGGGCAACTGTCGCCCTTGAATGTTCCCGTACCGCACAGAGCGGAAGATGTCGACACATCGCTGAGATGTTGGCCGTTCGTTTGGGTCACCCCGTTTTCAACCTGACCTTATCCTCCTATCCATCTTCGTTTGCTCTTCTTCCGTTCCGTTGGAATTGGTGTTTGGCGGGGAATATTACAGTTAGATCTGGTTCTTGTCACAATCGCTTATGGTTCGATAAATTTTCGGTCACGTTCTCTCTTTCGAATTCTCTTTTTACTGGTGAATTATTTTGTTTGTCATCTTTAGTCGACTATTTTTCACAGAGAGGGAAACAAAATTACGGGCTTCTGATTTTTTATTTATGTATCGTGTATAAATTGTTGCAACTAATTTAATTATTGCATTATGTTTCCCACACAAAAAAGCACATTGCATAAACGCACCGAACAGTACTAAGTAAACCCAATTGAAGACGCCGCATCGTTTGTAACCTCATTTCTAGTTCAGCTTTAATAAAAGTGCAAAGTAAAAAAAACAAACTCTAGACCTAGCTTTTCCCGGTAAGGAAAAAACTTGTTTTTCCTCGCCGCTTCATGAAGAGGCCCAATTTTTCCAACCCACATGAAAAGGATACAAAGGAAGAGGAAAGAACGATAGAAGAAAACCTCCACCCCTTCGCCGGTGTGTGCGGATTGCCATTGTGAAGAGCCATAGAAAAGAAATAGCCACAGGGAAACGAAAGAAAAAAACGTGCTGATCTTCGATCCGGTAACCCAGATTCACGGTGAAGGCTTACGCCCGTAAAAGCTTCTTTACAAAAAAAAGGGAGTGAGATGAAGGAAGAAACATGTATCTAAGAACAAACGACGAGAAAATAGAAATGCCCTTACAGTAGACTTCAACTCTGAAGTAAGCGACGAACCTTTTTTTTGTGTGTACGCGATAGATTCATTGGAATAAACAGGAAGGAAAGCGCATCGTTTTGCGATGTCGTTTATACCTGTTTGTGGCATTTTGTTCTAGTTTCTTAGATAGTATTTTTTCTCTGGATGCTTGGAGCTTTTCCAGTGCAATTTGAGCTATTGAGTGGATAATTTTAAATACTTCTAAATTTGAGTTTTGTAATGCTTGACTCTACCATGCTTTGTTACCCCCAATGTCTGGATTATTACATTTCTGTTCTCCTTCGAATTGCCTCGTATGTTATCATACTAGCGTAATATTTCACATCTTGCCTGTTCGATCCGCTCCCTGCTCATCGGCAGATTCGGCCATTAGCAAAAGGTGGCAGGATTTATCTTTCCTGCACACAGCAGGCTTTCACAAGAGATGTCATCCATCATTTCCGTGCTTCGGGACGGGATTCCTTGGGAAAGATCACCCAATCGTTTGGACGATTCGATCACGAACCGCCGATAACCTTGCCGCACCACGTTTACGTTTTTTCCACAAAGTTTTCACCACCGTTTTTTCTCCTTCTTCTAGGGTTTTCAGTACTCAGAATAGAATTACCTCACTCGTTGCTTCATGCGCAGCAAAACCGAGAGAATAAAGTGCGAGAGAAGCTTTCCGAAACGCTTTAATTTCGTCCCATAAATCATCATTGCTCCGGTCGACGGAAAACCCTTTTTACTTCCCAGCGTACTGGGCACTCTCGACGAAGGGTTTGCGTCGTTGCGTTAATCTTGGTGGATGCCTTTTCGCTTTGTCTTTTTTGTTGTTATTTTGCGGGGTTATTTTGCGACGGAGGTTTAGGGGTGGGGGAGGGGGAGGTGCCTGGTGTGCAGTGCTCGTAGATCAGTAGATCGATTTTCTTCGGTGCATAAATTTCGCCTCGCACCTTCTGGTGGCTACAATCAGCTTGTCGTACCGCTCCACGACACTGGCCCTTTTTGGTCTCGCTAGCGTTTCTTAAAAGGGCGATGTTCATCTTCATCATGATCGTTTTTCGCCACTCGATTTTTTTCCTTTCTTGTCGGTGATCGGATACGCTTCTTTCCCACTAGAAAGGAAGGTGTTTCGCTAGGTGCTTCGATGTTGTTTGCTCGAATTCTTCGAAAAGATTATGGGAACGTTTTGGGGGTCTGTTGGTTGTGGGAGGGGGCGTATGGATGAGCCCGGTTTGATATAAATCACGGACGTCGCTGTTTCGAAGCGCGATGCGATGCTGTCGGAATGATTATCTGCCTATATTTATATATTTTTTCTCTCCCCTATCTGATTCTGATCGTTCTGGCTGGTGCAGGGAGTAAAAGGGTAATATTATAGTAAAGTGCTTGCGTTATTTGAGGTTTATGTTATTTATGGTAACATTTAATACTTCTTTTAACATAAAAAAATGATAAACATTGATTTTTTATGTTCAAAACTTATAAGTTGATCAGTTGAAACAAAACTATAACGATAATAATAATAAAAGATGTGAAATAGGTTTCTCAAACATCAAATTAAGTATCGATTTTGTTATTCCAGTATTTATTTATTTTTTTCATTATATTTGTATAGAATGTTGAAAATCCATTTACTATAATTAGAAAATTTAACCAATAATAAATTTTAAATTAATGATTTTGTTCTATATTTAGATTCTGAGTGGAGCTAAATTTTCCGTTTTGATACTAAACTCGTTAAAAAGTGCTGCAAAAATCAAAACTAATCTGTTAACTTAACATGGCTACATTAATGAAGCCATCCATTAAGTCTTACATTTAACGGTAACTACAGCACCCTTTACCATTATATCAGGTGCTTTTTTTTCTCTCCGTCTCTTCCTTCTTACGAAGCTCTAAATTTTTGCATTAAACTGTGACGAATAAAGTAGCCCCCACCCGTCTGAGGAAGAACGAGGTCATCTGAGGATCGGTAACCGTACTGTTATCAATTGGTATGGCGAATCGCTAGCAAAAGGAGCTCGGTTTCTTTCACCCGATCCGGACAGGCGGACGCTTCTATACATTGCGTTGCGTGCCGGAGAAGATTAGCTTCCGTAAATTGGGCCCTGCTTCATATGGGGCACGGGGTTTCGCCTTATACGTAAGGATATGACAATAGGATCGGTACCATCCACTCCGGAACGAAACCGTAAACCGTTACCCGCCACATATGTGTGTGTGTGTCAGGAAGAAGCGCAGCAAACGTTTTACCGTAACACCGTCACCGTACCGCGCGCCGATCGGGTTTTTATCGCGTCTTTCCAATCATTTTTGTTGAGGAACGTTGTTTTGTTTTTCCACCTACCCCTTCGGGCTTTCCCTTTAATATTTTTACCTCACCATCTTCTTTTCTGTTTTTCTATAAGCAACACAACGATACACATTCACAAATTCACGGAGCAAAAAAAAAAAATAGACCTAAATCGAATGGCTTAACGCTTGGCCCCGTATCAAACGCTCGCACCCGTAACGAAAGACTTAAGAGCGTAAGCGACGAACCTCGTTTTTTCTTTTTTCTCTATAACGATCGCTTCTAATGCTTGCCGGGGGTGTCATATCTTCCGTCAAATGAAGTACACGTGGGGGTATGCCGTGTTGTTACCTTTTTTGTATTCCCAAACCGCCCTTTCCCCTTTTCACTTCCCCACCGATGGTTGCCAAAAAGAAGTTACCCGCCTTCCCGAAACGGAAGAAATCCCGTTTTTTCTTTCTTTTTCTTCCCCCAGGCTGTGGATGGGTCGTGGGTTGGGGCAATGGATGTTTTTCGTGATGAGTGACTATTCTGCTTCATCACCATCCAATACTGTGTGTGTGTGTGTGCGCGAAATGTTAGTACCCTATTTCTTCTTGCTCTCAGGCAACATTATTGGGACCGAAAAAGGAACACAATGTTTTACGGAGTTTTCTTCGGAGTTCGTACGGCTATGTCGTTCGGTTTTGACGGTACGGGGCAACAAACAACGTGCGCGGGATGCAAATATTCATATTCGATTCGGTGCGAGCGTGCTTTCCGATTCGATGTACTGCCAGAGGGAGTTCGAGCATCCTGTATAATTGAATCAGTCGAATGCATTCCTCCCTACTGGCGAACATTGGTTGAAAGCTGTCGATTTATTATGTTATGAAAAATTACTTAATCCTTTCAAAATTTAATTTACAAAATTAAACTAAATTTATTTTATATCACGACGGTTTTTCTCTATTTAGAACTTTGACCTTAAAATATATAGCAAACATCACAATAATTCATAAAAATAATAACATCCTCATTCAACCCTAAAGTGGACGTAAATATTTGATTACAAACATAAAATAAGAATAAAAAATACCAGTAATAATAATCAGTAAGGTTGGACCAAGGACACGTTCTGTTGGAGAAGTCTGCCAACACAATCTACAATAAAAATTACCTTTTTGCTGCTTCCTTTGATCACTTCCTGGAGTTGGGATCCTAGCTGCCATCGTGCACCGCCGACATGGACGTTCAACACCTCCGGTTGAGCACAAAATGAAACACATCAACCCCCTTTTTTTTGTAGCGTGTTCTTCCTCGTCTATCCCGTCGGATCTCAGGTATGCTTGCGGGTCAGTTTCCCCCACTTCTTCTTCCCCTAAATCCCCCTCCCCCCTACCTCATTGATTGCATGGCTTCCATCACCCGGGCATTGAATTTGTTCGCAATTCGCGTCCGCCGTTGAGCGAATGGACGCGGCTGCAGAGCAACAGACAAAGCGCAGCGAATAAATCGTGCATCGTGTGCGCCTTTTATGTGGCCCTCGTACACGGTGGAGTTGCCTTTCGGGCGGTTGCCTCCGGCCTTGCTCCTCTGCCACACACACACACATACACACACACCGTCCTCCATTACACAGACACAGACCGATACGTTGTTTTCGCAAAAGTTGCCTCGCCGTGTTCTATGCGCGATTCTATCCACCGAAAACAGACCTGTTTTGCGATTGCATCCATCCCTGCACGTTGCACTCGCGCGGACAAAGTAAGGAGAGACGGCAGCACGCATACGTCCGATGCTTGGATGCTGGAGTTTCGGGGATACGGGAAATGGAGGAAAGGAGCATTATGGCGTACGCTTCCAACCCAAACCACCCCAAAAACGGGTCCATGCCTTTAGGAAACCTTTCGCAACTGTCGTGCCAGGGCTGTGTGTGTTTGTGTGCGATGGTACGCTATGGCAACGCAAGCACGCTCCTAAAACGGGTTGAACACTGTCCCCGGTACGATTTTGCGAAAGCGAGACGAGATGCGAACCATATGGTCGACGCTATCGACGGTTCCATTTTGCTGCTGTTACGGCGACTTAGACGTAATGCTTTGTGCGCGTTACGGGTATGGGCTTTATGCAGCGGCCAGTACCCTGGAAAGGTTGATATATTCCCGAAGGGGTTCCTGAAGCTGGACCTTCCTTACGTGCTGACTCCACCCAGAGCAGTGGATGGAACATTTCTTAGAGCAAAGAGCTCAATATGTTCAAATTAAACGTGGAACAGTTTATTTCACAAAATTTGCGAACTAAGCACTAAAACATGTTGTTGAAATCTCAGAATTCATTGATTTTGGAGAAATCAAAGTATTTTTAATATATGATGACAACATTTTCATTAAATATGTTTTTATTTATAACCCTCACTCAATTTTAATTTTAAATTATATATTTAAAATGTATTTAAGCATTTTACTGATTTTTTAAAATATATTTTAAATGTTTTGTTTAAATAATTTGATTATAATAGATATCATTCAACATTTTTCGTCCTTGAATGTCTTGGATAAATTGGCTCAAATAATTATTCAAGTACTGTTCTTATTCAAGAAGTGCAGAATAGTATCTCTTGAAGGAGTTGTTTTTTAAGGAGAGGAATAATAAAAGTTTTAAAATTTAAGTGTAAACGAAGAAACATAAAAACAATCCTTCGGTCAAATATCGAATTTAGTCGAGAGTATTGGAGCTAGTATTAGCGGACTATTACTCGCGGGAACTGCCCTGCACATGCCCTTTTTTGTTTCTATTTCCTATTTACCTTCCAAGGCTTACATTACCTCCCTGCTGCCAATGCTTTTGCGCCGGTTTTGAATGCTACACCTTCGCCAATTCGCTCCCAAATCCCATCATGCGCTTATTTTTTTGTGTTGTTCCACCACATGGGGAAAAGGGGAGATGGCTGCCCCGATCACGCCCTGTTTTATGTTGTCTGTAGACGGCCTTTTTTCTATTTCAATTTTTTTTTTCGTCCCTTGCATTGCTTGCGCAACAGCCCAACAGGCACAATGATGATGGTCTTCGGATTCGGTGGGGAGGTTGAGGGATGGTTGCAAGGGACTCAGGGTAGGAAGAGTCAAACTACGAGCTCTGAAGCTGTTGAGTTGCCCCGAGGGGACTACTTGGGGAGTTATGTTTTTTTTTTTTTCTTTCTCACTCTCTCAAAGCGCACTCAATTTACTCACGTTTCATTTCCTTTTGCTTCGGGGAAGGTTTTTGTCTAGTGTTGTTGGTTGCTTTTTTTGTTGGTCTCTTTCGGCAGATCAGATACCCAGGTAGCGGTTGCTGATAGTTTGCGTGTCACATAATTTGCTTGCTGAAGAATAGGGATCTCGTTTGTGAAAGATTTATTTTGCAACACGCTGATGCGTGGTGCTGTTTGGGGTGTTTCTACAATTTTGGTTTTGGAACATCAGCCCAAGTTGTTGGTGTTTAGAAAAACCTTGAGAAATCCGTTTTTAAATAAATCAAAAGCTAACTTAATTTAAATTGTTCGCACATAAAACGTACACGCAGATGGAGGAATGATTTGGCAACAAAATAAAAGGGCATCAGCCAACCAAGCTAGGAGAAATCGCTCGTCCAACCTCAAGAATCGGGAACTCCACCAACCGAACGGGTCAGGGCAGCGAACTAGAGCCAGCAACAGTATCGTGACGCAATGGAAAAGGATTGGGAAAGAAAAGTGAAGCTACCAGGACGCAGGTCAGGGGCATCCAGTTGGACATCCATTAATAGTTGGATGGCAAAAAAAAAATCATCCCAAAATCGTGAGTGGAGGCGTTCGTTACAAAAGGAACCTGGTGTGAAAGTTCCTCGCGTCATCGCGCGAGCACGCGCATCCCTTGGCGCTGCATGAAAAACGGGGTCGATCAGTACAGGGATGTTGCTTACCACCCACCATCTCCTCTTTTTCTCTCCCTCTCTCTCTCTCTCTGTCTTTCTCCTTGTTTTGTTTAAGGCAGGAGTTCCGGTTCCATTGTCAGACAGATTTAACCGGACGATCGTGCGTTCACGTTTTGCGTCGTCGTCGACAATAACAAAAAAGAATAAAATCCGTTTCAACCTGGACGTTCGACACGTTTTGGCTATTTGTTTGGGAAATTGTTTTCAAACACGTACATGTACCGAAAGTGTTGCGTTCATAAAGGAAGAAAAATTGGAACGTACCATCAAACGGGCGGTATTGTGCCTTTTGGATAAGCTCCGGTAAACCGTAACGCGCTTCGGATCCTGGTCACGGCACCACGCGCGTTTTTTTATTTTCAAGCTAGCCAAAAATGTTTAAAAAACAAACAATTACCATTAAATGTGTTTAAAAATTAATATTACAGTCCAGAATGCAAATAAAAAAAATTCTCGGAAATCAGCATCCATCGTTTGCAGGCTTGAATATCTGGATGTCTGGCCGTGTACCAAAAAAGCAAAGAAAATGACAACCGTTTTGTTGCCTGCTAAGATTACAACACGCTCTCTACACGGACACAATTTGTGGGCTTGGCAGGGCCGTGATTGATTGACAATTTCCTGTGTTTGTTTCGCTAAAACTTGCTCACCTTACCGTTTTTTGCTTGGATGCAACGAAAAAACGAAGCGAAACTCCTCTCGAAAACAATATCCAAAAGGATCCTCACGGGTTAGAACCGTAATTAATTTCCCTCACCGATTGCATCGTTTAACTGGGGTGGAGGTTCTTTTGTGGCCAGTACCCAGTCCGGTTCGGGTTTCTTCGTGTCCATTTCTGGCGATACGGTGAGAGTAGAACAAGATTTCAAAGTTACCTTTGGGAGGTTCTTTATCTTCTTGTGTGTTTTTTTGTGGTGACTGTTGTTAGACGCTCAAAAAAGACCACTTTTGATTCCGAGAATTATCCTTACCCACGAATTCTGTTTGACAACGACGAATATAAAATAAAAAATAAATAGATTATTTTAATACAAAAAATGCTTCCGAACGATTTACTTTACAATAAAATATTTTAAATTTCTTATTCGTGTATCTTTATTGCTCTTGAGGTGAAGATTATTCGCTTCATTAACTAAATCGTTTGTACAAGATCATTTAAAACGGAGAAAAGACGGAACAACGAACTGATGAGATGAAACAAATCCAAAACAACCATTGCCAAATCGATCGTTTAAAGTAGATGGGGAATAATTATGGCAGAAAACCAAAAGCCTCACCACCGTAATTGTTTCAAAAACCGGGCGAAATTGGGAAGCAACCCGAAATGAAGTAATTAGAAAGCATAGACCAAGGAAGGGAAGAAACTACAGGCGGTGTTGGATATTGTTTCAATTATTTAGCACAAAATACTCACGAGTGTGTGAAAGAGATGCTGCACAGTTATGAGCTGATCACGTTTATCTACTTTGAAGAAACGAAGGAAGAAAAAAAAACGAAATGCGATGAGAAAAAGCCGGAAAATTGAAAGTGGAAAAGCGTGCGGAAAATTGCAGAAACATTTCCCTTTCGTTTATGTTTTCGGTTTGTTTTTGTTTTTTTTTGCAAAAATAAAATCAAAATTAATATAACTGAACGGTGCACGATAAACGGAAGAAGAAAAAAAACAATCATTTGTGTGTGTGAAGCGTTAAATTACGCTTGAGAAAATTGTGCGAAGTTTTGCTCGTAGTACAAGTGCCGGCGAGTGAAGCAAATGGACATCAACGAGACCGACAAGAAAATGGGGACATAATTTTGTACGTCCATTCGGTTCACGGTTTTGCATCCTGGTTTGGTGACGCTTTTTTCTATTTTTTTTATTTTCACTCCTCTATCACTCACCCAGTTGTCACCGGTACATTTTCCAACCACCCACCTTACCCCATTATGTATCTCCAGCTATCCAGCAAAACAGTCAGCGCGTCTAATCGGATTAATTCAATTGAACGCGCGCGCGCTCGCGCCACTTTCTGCGGTTTTTCCCTCTTTTTCCACAACCATCTTGGGCTACGCTTTACGTTTCTGCCCATCATTTGTTCACTCAATTGATTTTGCACCCTTTCGCGGTAAGGGAGGGAAAAAGCAGGAGTAGCAAGAGGATGGGGAAAACAACTTAACGAAACGAGATCTGATGGGTGGGAAAAAGAAAGAAGGAAAGCCAACCATCGTACACCCCATTTTCATTCCGCGCTCGTTCTTTCGGGGGCATTGATCACTTTTCTTTTCCGGTTTGATTAGCGAACCCGTGCCGCAACCCCGTCCATTTTCCTGCACGTATGTATGAGAGTGTTTTATACCTTTCTCTAATTTACGTCCTCAAATCGGACGAATTGAATTGATTCGCATCAGTGCTGCAAAACGGGACAAAAGTGTGACTTGAGTGGTGCAAAAAAAAAAAAAACACCGCCATAAGAAATTACCGTCGTGTGTAATTTCAACGAAGAAAAAAAAACATCAAACCACGAACCTGCGCACAGGAAGCGTTGTAAATTTATTAGAAAATGCATACCACAGACAACCGGGGTGGGTGGGTGGTTTGGTTGGTGACCGCAAGCTGTGCCGCTTCGGGTGGAAACGACCGGCGGGTCCCCATTGGCAATTTTCGCTATTGATGGAAAATAATTACCGCGGCGTTTTAAATTTGCCACCCGCGTATCTTTGCATCTCATCTCACCCAAAACCCCACTTCGTGGCGCTTTTCGCCGCTGATTGCTTTCGAACGACTCAAGGAGGTAGGAGTGCGGGAATTTTTTGATGTAATCTTAATTACATTTGTTGCACTTTTCCGCACGTTTTCGGTATGGAGCATGGGGAAATATGTTGTCGTGCGGAAATATGCATTAGTATTTGTCATTGTTTTATAGGTTCCAGAGCGATTTACTCAGGGATGGTTTAATTTTTTTTCTCTAATTATATCTATGCTTAGTATGATATATTTTCACATTAGCAAAAGTCATTTAGTTCCCTTGCGGAAGATTCGGTATCAGTGGAATTTTCTTTATTTGATTAATATTAATTTTGTTTTATAAAGACCCCACTAGGAAATATTTTTATTACTAGGAAATTTATTTAAAAAAACAAACAAATTATTTGAGCATATTTTGTATGAAAAAACTAATGCAAACATTATTTTCTAAGCAAGCCCATTTTTATAAAATGTCAGTTAATCTAAAATGCAACACAAATACTAAATTTATAAGAACATTTTTTTTTAGTTTGATAACACAAATTAATAATCAATAGCCAACCAGAGCTCGGTGATAGTGAGAATATCGTAGATAAAAGCTCGTTATTAATATGGCCAAGAGCAACCACACAATAATGCTTCTTTTGGAATGTTACTCAGTCTCATAGACATGTGTTCGAGAACTAGAAACATTCCATAATTCTATTAGTAGGCCAAGTGGATTTTGGACTTTTAGGTAGAATATCTTTTATGTGATATTTAATTATCTTTTATATGATGATGTAGAGTTTAGAGTTTCCCTGTATCTTTCCTAATATTTTGCGGAGTATCTTCGATATATTTCTATTATTCGGTTGTAATGTTAGACGACATGTTGTTCCTTTCAGCGATGAACTCAATGAAAGTAAACAAAACGTTGGGGAATGGAAATGATCTGCTTGGGAAAGGTAAAATAAGACAAAAACTGCAACATCTGCTCGGTGTTCCAAAACATCTCCTTCATGTTACTGATTCTCCAACCAATTACACGCCGCTTAACATGACGTGTTGGCGTGACGGAACCGTTTACTCGATCGTATCATCGCCCGCCCCATCACCATCATCACACCATCCTGGGGTTGCTTTTAGATTTTTCCTCCCATCTCGTGCAAAAAGAATAAAACCCCCAAAACCAATTTCGATCGTTAGTGGCGATTAAGTGTTAAACACAAACATACAAACAAAAAAACTAACACTCAACCGTACGGGTGGGTTGTTTGAAGGGCGCTTATTTGCGTTTGTCGTTATGGTAAGCTGACGAGAACAAAAAAAAAAAGAAAACGATGGCGTGTGTGTGAAAGCGACAGCGACCGCACCGAGTGAAAGTGAATCCGCTGTCCGCTGCCACGATGAACACGTCAGGAATGGTTTGTTTGAGGTCGTTTGTAGGCTTTAGTTTTAGATGTCTTTAGGTGGTAGGGTTTTCCACCCTTTGGCTGGATGCCGTAACCGAGTGGTGCAGCAGCTTGCGGACAGATGTTTTCTCGTTGCGGTCATGCGCGCTTGGGTGCGCCAATTAAACGGTACCGAACCGGAGCAGCTTTTTAATGCTCTCTCTCTGCCGGACGAAAGGAGGAAACCCCACTGGCACTGACATGGAAAAACTGTTTCGCTCCTGGGGCGATTGGCCCAATCACGCCGGTCCAGAGTTTGCCGGTTCAGGCTGCCAAAATCCCAGATGACCCGTTGGCTCTGCTTCGGTCGTGCAGGGGGATGGGTTTTGGCGCATGTTCGATCTCAATTGGGGTTTATTTAACTCTGGTTTCTGTGTGGTTTTTGCTTGCTTTTCTTCGCGTCGTGTTCAAACTTCGTCGGCGTGAAAGTGTACGCCATCGATCGACTAGGATCGGCTCCAGATGAGACAGATAGGTAGCATCTTCGCGTGAGACGGTACTGCGACAGAGCACGGATCGATTAAGAAAGCATCCTTTCTCTATTTGCTTTCTTGTTTCCATAACAATCAATGGCTATTGTTTTCGAGGAAGCTGTAAAATGGAAGTGAACATTAGGGAATTAGTGTTTATTTTGCTCCGATGAATAAAAATAAAAAGGCTGTTGAAGGATTATATGTCTCAACACTACCTTCATACCCACAAACTATTTTATTGTTAGTCTTACTAGCGATAAATGACGTCGGCTTTTGATGGTAAGCTAGTGGAAAAGAGACTCCACTATGTTGCCCAAATTGCTAGAGTTAGTTTTGACTCAATTGGGCCACAACTTCAATTTCAAATTGCATGGATTACATGGATCAGTTCTTAAACTTACAACTAATAATTAACATTTTTTATTTAGCATAGTTTTAGATAATATACTTGAACTGAAAAGCAAAGATTGAAACTTTCTGATTCAGTTGACACTCGCCCTGGTCGCTCCAAGCGTTCATTAGCTGTCAACAAATGGATATGGGGCTCAATTCAACCTTCTTACCCTTTTTATTAGGCAGGTTTTTTTAACGCCCATCATAACCGTTTCACACCATATAATTACTGCTTATAAATTTCAATGAAAAAAAACCCTTCCATTCTAGGATGGTTATAAACATAACATTCCACTCCCCCATTCGAAGCAGTTCGGTTGGGATGGGCGTGCAAAATAAAATGGAAATTCGAGTGAGTGACCGATAGTGACAACACACACACAGAAATATCGATCGATTTCTTCCATCGGGTCAACGGGGTCCAATTTCCACGGTCTTTCCCCTTTCATATTCACCCTGCCTGGTGTCCGATTGGTTGCGGGTGTTAATAATTTTCTCATTTACGTTTGCGGTACCCCATCTCCTTCAAAACGAGTAGATAAATATGGCTGGTAGGGTACAAATTGATGCTGCCGCTGTTAGAAAACCCAAATCAAATTAGCATTTGGATGTTTTTTTTTTCTCTTCATCTTCTTCCTCACTTTAAATTGCATTTTTCTAATCACGCTTTTTTCATCAAAACTCCCCGTTTTACAAAAGAATCGTGCATGAACCGGGTTGTCAATCAGGAACATCTGGACACCAAAAAAACAACCACTTCAGCTTTCCATACACCATGTTGCGCTCGGTAGGTGGTGATACATTTGGGAAGGTGCTTCCCGAACCATCGTACCGTGCGTGATGCGTGCTGTGGATCGTTAGATTTCCCACTGCGACTTGAAAATCTCAATACGGCAGCAGAAGGAGAGAAGAAAAAAAAACCATGACACGAGCTACCCGACGTCACCCACCAACTGGCAAGGAGTCGTTAATTTTCGTTACCCCATATGTTTTCTCCCAAGATAATTACGTCGCCTTCTCTCTAGGGAAAGGGACGGAAAGAGTGGCTTAGCGTGTATGGTAAAAGATGAACCAGAAAGAGACAGTGCGGTGCAAATATGTTGCCCAGTCAAATGGAGATAAAATAAAAAAAACTCTCACCGTGATCTGCTGCTGCTAGCAAATCGTTAGCGAGACCGAACTCGGCCGAAAGGTGTCATTGCGCGCGCATATTACGCAATGCGTACGTCGTTTGTGCACAAGCGCGGTGGTTTCCTTTCTCAAAAAAAAAACGTTGAACGTTGAAACGAGGAGAAAAAAACCCCTCACTCCACACATATCGACACTCGCATGGGGGACCGGTTTCGGTATAATAAATCTGTCATCATTAAACGCCCGGTATGGCGAGAACGCGACCGTCGAATGATGAGATGAATGGGGCCGTGTCATATTCGAGATCAAATCGAAGGGTGGGAGAAAGGGAGGGAACATACCTGCGGTCTAGGATCGACGGAAAGTCACGTTTTGAGGACTTTTCTGCTTCGGTTGAATCGATCATCATTATTACCACACATCGGCAGAACGTCGCGAATCGAATCGAATGAGAAAAATGGTTCCGCATTACATTTCTTTTCTAATTATCGCTCACTTTTTTCAATTTAATACCGTACGCTCCACAGAACAACGGGGTTCGTCCCTTGCTTTACGGTATTCGGCCGTTGAAGTCTTTCGTACGATTCGTAATATTTTTCTCGTTTTTGATTTTCTGTTGTTGCTGGAATCGATTCGGGCCGAAATTTAAAATGAGCGTGGAACATGCACGGAGCTAATGCATTTTTACGCAGCTTAATGTTTTTTTCGTGTGTAACAAATATTATTTACCATCGCTTCGCAGTCATCTAGCGTAAATTAATTGCATTTCAAGGTAACCGTCACACGCGGTACCATGTTGGTGTGCGATTAATAATGGAATATTTCACACCACTTTACCGCATGTCTCGTACACCCGGTTTAGGAGGCAATCGTGCAACGGCTATTGTTCCGCTTCGGTTGAGAAAGAGAACAAAAAAAAAGAAGGAAAAGCACCCGTTCACTATCGATTCGATTTCTTCTGCAGTCGCTTTTGCTTTTCGTGTTACTTTTGCTTTGTTTTGTTTTATTTTACTGATCACGATTATCGGTCGATTTTGGCCGGTTGTTATGGAACCGGTGATCTTGCACATTCTCGTTGCGTTTGTAATCGTAAACCGAATTGATCGTTCAGGTGACGATATTTGTGTCGGTGAGGAATTGAATTAAAAATATTTTGCATTTTTTTTTGCCTCTTTAAAACGCTTGTTATCACACTGCGTTTTTGTGTGGAGTGGATTTTAAGCCTTGGCCGACACAAATCGATGATGAAATCGGCATACCTTCACCCACGCAAGAAGGAGTGTTTTTTTTTTCTTCGCCGTTGTAAGTAATACAGTGAGGAATACTTTGAAGTAGTTGGAAGATATCGACATCTATGAATGTGGGCTAATGATACGGTGCGCGAATGTATCATTCGTGTCCATCAATTACAATACACTCGTTACGGAGTGGCTCGTAGCAGCTGCTTAAGACAGCTTCAATTTGATACTTTCCCAAACGGGGACTACCAAAATTCGCATTTCCTATAAATAGGCTGCCCAGTGTGACGTCAGGATTGGTGAGTTTCGTCATCCATGTTCCCTTTTGTTACTTTCTTATTGAGTAGAAAATTCAACACCTTTATCGCAGTGTATCTGCCTGACAAAGGGGAAGAGAGAGAGAGAAAGAGTGAGAGGTGGGTTACAAACCAATAACCGTTCCCATATCAAGGTTCGAAAATTATAAGTCTGCAGCATTTCATCAACCATTCAACACTACCTATTACAACGAACGTGAAGATTTTAAAGGAGGCCACTCGCGCAATGCCTAACCCGGAATGCCATCGACATCTCTCGCGCTGCATCGCACTAATAAAGGTCAAAACTTTCGGTTTCACTTTCGGTTCGGGTTGCTCAGGGATTAGTCGCTGATTGGGGTGTTGATTTTATGTGTGTGTTTTTTTTGTGTCTTGGTTTCTTGGAGAGACTGTGTGCTTTTTCTCTTAATTCGGGATGATTGAAAATTACAGCTCGTTACGAGGGCTCTAGGAGATTAGTGTTATCGATACACGGCAAAGCAGTAGATAGCACTTTTCCGACAGTTTGATCACACCCCGGGAACAGTTACGTGCGTATTCGGGGCCGGATGGGAATTTTTGGTTATTTTTTTTTTTGTTGGATTGGTGTGTAACAGCTCGGGTGAAAATCGGATCAAAGACCCCCTCCCATGGAAAGGGAAGAAATTAACCATTCGAAGAGGGGTTGGGAAAGGAGATAAGGCGAAAAACAGGAGGAAGGTAAATATGGTGCTAAATGGTTGGCTGTAACGAGTGTTTCATAAAAGAAGTTTTGGGAAACACTTCGGAAAAGCGGATGGAAGTGAACATGCAGGCAAAAATAGGAACGCAACCACATCAAAGCTTTTCGAGGTGAAATGGACTTTGTTCCGGTGATTTAGTGTTGAATTTTTATGTAAGATCTTGATTTGTTCATTGACATTAGGATAATCACTCTATACAGTGAGTATCAGAGTAGCAGAGTGGATTGGATATTTCATTCATATATAATACATTTTTTACAAGATTTCTACTCACACATTTTCTGCACCGGCTACTCTTTCATTCACTCACTCATTTACTCTATCTAATTCATTCAAATCCCAAGAGAGTGAGTTGCTACTGGGCGGAGCGATTGAGTGATGCTTAGAATGAATAAGTGATCGCTAGAGTTAATCGACAGTTGGTATAAAAAAATTGAATGATTTAAATCCAGAATCAGCAATCGAAAAGAGTCGTTCAAAATTTTGGCCCTAATTGAGTCCATGCGGAATCCATTACGGAATGACAAAAGACATTCACTACTTTTAACTCACTCATTAGAATCCTAAAAGAGTGGTTCGTTAGTCGACGCAGAGAATGAGTTATCTGAAACGCAAATGAGTTCTGTCGTTAGTCGGTACAGAAAAGGGGATCATCTGCAGGTTTTACGTTTCTATATGTGAATAATTGATTGTCAATAAGAAACCGATTTTTTTTAGCCAATTTGAATTGTGCCTTACATTAAGTTTAAGTTTAAGCTTTTTATTATAAGAAAAGACTATTCCGTACTTCACCGTTCTTCGTTAAATAATAAATTCAAGTTGAATCTTCAACGTTTTGTCAGTAAATAAACGCTTCATATTTCTCTTTTTTAGTTTTCTTCTTCTGTTCGTGGCTCATTTTTATTGGATTTTCCACTGGCAGTTCATTTGGCTGTTAGCTGACGGAAGATGTCGCAGCAACGTTTCCAACCGCACAACACTAATCGATTTTATGCGTTAGCGCTTGCCAACCCTCCGTGCAAACGCGCCAAACGCTCCTCACAGGAATGGTTCTTGCTTGGGGTACATTTTTGCGAAAAACCGTCTGCACGACAGACACCGGACACAGTGGAGTGCAACAACCGGGCTGGTAAGAAAACGGCGCGATCACGACGCGACCGTTGTCCGACGCGTTTGTGTGGCTCGTTCAAATGGGTTCGGGGAGTTTACCTTTTTTTTTGCTTCTTACTTCAATATGGTGATGCTGCCATACAAAGTACAGGTAACGCGGCTGCAGAAGATGGAGCGAAAATTGCATCCCATCAAGAATGGCATCCGGGGCGTATTGTTGTGCCGTGGCTAGAGAACGAAACGAAACGATGCTTTCGGAAAACAGGAACGGCTAAGCGACGAACCCGGCTGATCTCTGCCCTCTGGCCTCGAACAGCAAAAAACCGTCGCAGGCAAAATGTTTTGCAGCATATCAAGATGTGCATTCTTGCGCCTGCACATACACACCGAACGGTTTGCCACCTAAAGCAGGACGACCCAGACCCCAGACGATGGGGAGGGAGTTGTTTTTTAAAGCGAGAGGGTGAGACAGAAAAAGTAATAAAAAATGGGAAACTCTTCTACAAGCGTCCACCCGGGATGCATTCTTCTTCTGCACGGGAGTACACTGGTTGTATCGTTTACCGGTCGGAAGTTAACTTTTAAACAAATTCACAGCAAAAAAAACCCAACGGAGTTGCTTCGGAGTCGAGAACGCAACGCGTCGAGATTGATTGCTTTTTAAGCCTGAAACGCCGAAAATAAAACCTTCCGCTCGTTTCCTGGCGTTGCAAGCGGTCTTTTTATTTTAACGTTTCATAAAACCCAAAGAGGAAGTTTTGCAACATATAAAAACGACGCTACGCGCAAAAGTGTACGTGGGGAGTATTTTTTTTTTTTGGTGGGCAGCAAACGGTGCGTCCAGTGTGCATACCATCCGGTCGCCCGGTCATTTCGCCGAAACGGCCCATTTGTTGGCATCAAATTGTTGACTGCCCTTTGGAAATTCTTGCTTACGCCTTCGTGTGTCCGTTCTGCCGTGTGGTGGAGTTTGATGCTGTTGCAGTTTTGTTTTTTTTTTGTTCCTATTGCTGAATCTTCTCGTTCGTTCTTTCGCCTTACCATATATAGAACAACGTTTTTTTTCGTCTTCGGTGTGTTACATTTTATTATGTTTGATTTTTTCTCCTTTTTCGCTGTCTTGCCCATTTTTTAACTGTCTTGCCTCTTCGAACGGCCTTCAAAAGTTTTTCGTTTTGTTTTCGTTTTGTTTTTCGGCAAAATTAAAACAGGAATCGTAAGGGCAAAACTGCTGGCTGCTGGAAGGAGGCTGTCGCTTGTTTTTTTTTTTGACTTCTTTCTTCTGCAAGCCACTCATCAAAACTGGCCGTCACGCGAAAAACGCAACCATTTTTGCAATCCGGTTTGTAGTTGCGTTCCGTGGAAACTCTCGACGTTAACAGCATTTGACGATGCATTTGCGTATTTTAAGGAATGGAGGAGATTTGGCATAGACGGGTGTGTGTTGGTAGTGTAAAAAGATCATTCGTTAGATCCCATTTTAGTTAGATGCTGTTTTTTGTATGATTTAAAAAAAATTATATATTTTTTTTAATAATTACAAATCAAAAAATAATATTTTAAATTTTAAAATTATACACAATGTTATATTAAAGCTATCAATCAAAATCCCAACAGCGATAGTTACTTCTTTTTTTGTTCCAAACTTGTTATGCGGTGCGATCATTTTCATTCACAAGATCCGCATATGATGTCGATATGATAAATGAAGCATTATTAACATTTTAAGTGGTCGAACAAAAATGGTTTGTCTTTTCCATGGGAAAATAAAAAATAAACAGAACAAAATGTAATGTGTTATCGTAATTATTTCAGGGCCCGAACGAACGAACGTATCTGAGAGCCCACGTTGCGCTCAGTAAACTAAAATTGCGCAACATACAGTTATTACTTTCATAGCGATTACACGTTTTGTCGCAGCTAGGGAAAAACGACAATATTTTGTAAGTTTTGTTTACCTTTTTTTAAGTGAATGGGTTTTTCAGTGACTCAATTGATTTTACTCTTGTTGCACACGTGTTGCGTGAGAGAAAATGATTCAAAGCGATTCCTTGAGATTATGGAGTTGGATATTATCAATTACAAAAATATAGTTTTGTCATTAAAATTCTTATATTTTATTTTTCTTTATATCTTTCTCATTTTATTGTCAATTTGATTATTTTTATTGAACGTTCGTTTTGCCACCTTGAAACGTTTAGATTTAAATGTTTAAACATTATTTCCTTTCCTTTGAAGCAGAAGCTTACTGTTCCAGGAAAGGCTTGTCGATTAGGCTGCACAGTTTGTCTTCCATCGTGGTCTGGCAGGTTCCTCGTCGATCGCTCGTCTGGCACGGTGTCGAACCGGGGCACTCGTACATGTACGGGAGTGGCTCCGCTGTTTCCTTACACTCACAAAAGTGTCGCGTATCACACGGGCTACAGAACCGTTCACCCTTATACGTTGCGACCCGAGTGCAATCGATGTGTCCACAGTACACTCGGTCTCGATCGACCCAAACTTTTTCGGCCGTTGCGTACTGGAGCACGATCGGGAGCAGAACCGTCGCTAGCAGTAGCCCTACAAACTTTGCCATTTTATAGCGATTGAGATTGGTTATGAGGAAAGGTATAGGAAGAAATGGAGTGAATTGGTCTAAGCTCATGAAATGCTGGAGAGCCTTTTATATGAGAGAACATCTGTATCGCGAAGATAGTGGAACAGGCTGAATAAATATGCTCTAGTTGTTGTTTAGATTGTTGAGGCAATAGTCGCAGTAATTCTGCTAATATTTATAAAACAACATCTGATCTGGGCAGCTATCAACAGTGCAGAAATCGTAAATCGAGAGCTTTAATGCGCTTTACACATGGATTTTTTTACATCAGTTTCTTTTCATGAATTGCTAATGCCTATCTTAGTATCTTAATCATCATCATTATAATTCCTGAGAATTTATTTTCATGAGCCAATGGATCTTATAAATTACTTCCAGGGTATATTTCTATACGATTCAAATTTTTTTTAAACTACTCGTAAACACTAAATAAAAACTACTCGTAGCTTGTCTTTTCGGCTATCAAGCAAGACAGCCCTGTCACGTCTGTTACTTTCCCGAGGTAACGATTGCAATCGCTTCATCCAAACATTAAAGCCTGTCCGATTGTATCTGTTCTGTTTTGCCGGTGTGTACACAGCCTTGTCCACTTGCCTTCTTGCTTCCCACCGACCTCAAATTCGCCTTTTGGTGGAAAAAGTTTGCAAAGTGTTTCGGGCCACAATTCAACATGACACGTCCAGTGGTTAGGAAAAAAAACAATCCCAAGCCTGTACACACACTGCCAATGTTTTCAGCGGTCGATTAGCATAAAACATTCAATCAGCTGTTGTTTTCAGGGAGGAAAGGGGATCGAGAAAAGTGGAACACAAAATTTTCCACTCTATATTCTATTTGCAGTGAAAAAAAAGGCAAAAAAAGAACAAGAAGTTTTGTTGAACAACAGGAATCAGCCATCGAAGCGTGGAAAGTGGTACGATTGGTTTTGTTATATCACGGCAATGTTTGATCAACCATTCGGAGCTGTTTAGGTCTTATAGATAGCGGAAGATTTTTATGTCACCCTGCTGAGTACTTGTTAACTGATTTCTTTTTTGCTTCACTTTTCCCATTCCAGAGTCAACACTGTCTAAGCTGATCACACCGGGTGCACTGGCGTACCACTAAACTTGTCACTCACATCAAAGAGAAAAGAAAAAAAAAACATAAAAACCAACAAAAAGCGAACATTTACAAAAGGCAGAGGTTCGTCGCTTAAATTCGAGCAATCATTGAAATCTTTCGTTTTTACGTTTCATATCGCTAGTGGTCCTTTAAAGATGGGTTGAATCTTACACCACTTAATTCGAGGCGCAAGAGTGTGTGTGTGTGTGATTGTGTCGGAAAATGTGGTTTTCCGCTTTCCATAATTTGTTTAAAAATAAACAGTATCGAGCCGGTTGATAAAAAAATGACTTAAACGAGTGTGCGTGAGTGTAAAAAATAAGCTTCCCATTACGAGAAAACTTTTGTTTTGTTAGAGGCGAAGAATTAAAGTGCGAATTGTTGGCTCGTGTGTAGTGATACTGCAAAAAAGCTTAAACTCCTGCGTGTAGAGTAGTCGTGTGCATGTGTAGGTGTTGATACGGACGGCAAACATGACCAGACTGCTGTCACATCGATTAGAACGCTACAAACACTGCCGAAGCATCATATCCAGCAGCATAAACCAAAGGTAAGGTTTAATTCATATCACATTATTTTTTTGAATATTTTTTTATTTAAATGCCATTTTTTATACTACAATAACAAAATAAAATTTCAATAGAAAAGTAACAAAATCATTTCTACAAATTTCATACAGTAAAAAACCATACGAATCAGCATATTGCAACAATGTAACTTTGTTCGTTCTCTATGCAAATAATTCACCTTGTTGAACATCCTTCTAGACAAACAAAAATAGCCATTTTCTTTCATTCAGTTCGGGTCCCATTTGTTGCGTCATTGTGTTTTCCGGTTTGGTATTTGTTACCCTGTTTTTTTACCTTTCTCTCCTCACTCCTCAACAGTTGCGTGCCAAAGCTTACCTGCACTGGCCAGTTGTTAAACACTGGGTCCTTAAAGTATGCAAATTAGCAGCAATCCTCGTTTTGTTCCTGTCCCCATTTTTACACTCAGTGGGGGATTTTTTTTTCTTCGCCCCATTCCCAAGCGTTTTCAATTTCAGTTCAAGGGAAGTGCTCAGCATGTAATGCATTTATTCCATGCATTATCAACAAATGGAGGTTATGGAGCTTTTTTTTAAATTTAATTTTTTTCTGTATGTAATTACGATGAGGTCGTCCTGATTGCATACTTCCTTGGTTTGAAAACTTTCACTTTCCCTTTCTTCACCTGGAGACGTGATTCATTAACATACTCCAAACCGAAAGTACATTCAAAGGTTTACGTGCGTGTTAATATGATTCTTGGTGAGATGGGGAATGTCATTAGGCAACCCGCAATGGGTATAGCACACACACACGGAAGCTTCTAAATTCATTTAGCATTTTTTGCATCCCCCATCCCAACATCTGATTAACGGTGGGTGGGCGGTTTGAAAAAATATTGCCCACTTCCGGGCGCATGAAGTTTCTGTCGTCCAATGTCGTCCTGCTGAGCGTGAAGCTGATGCCTAGAGCTCCTTTTATGGGTGCGATTTTACAAAACGGGGAAAGGAAAAATATTTATATGCATGCATAGCAAACTGGGCATGTGCAAAACAGGCGGATGACCTGCTCCAGTTTTCGAAAAATATAACGCGCTGTAGACTGTTTCTTTTTTTATATTGCTCCATTAAAAAGAATTATTATCCCCACGGTATGGTGTATGCATGCATAAATGTGATGTTGTAAGGGCAAGAATGCCAATGCCCGAATGTGCCTTTGTAATGCAATTTTAAAGCCCACTGTAACTTCCATATTTCCAAGTTTTCACCAATATTTATGGACAGCCCACTGACAGCGATGTCTGCAAAGCGGACTCACTCATTGCCTTTCCCGTTTCGCTGTCTTGTTTCAGCGATCGGATCTTTGCAATTATCGAGTAGGGCGTGTTATAGCCGAAACCAAACAGAAACAGAGCAATCATATTCTTCAACTGACGAGCGATAATGATTGCACTTACTGGTGGGTTGGGACTTTTACGCACTTAGAACGAAAGAAGCAAAGTGTACCCGACTCATTATGCCCCCATCCGGGGAGTTCGTTCTGATGGAACACGAAGATGTGCTCCTAAGTAGTAATCATCGATGTACGGGTACTTTTCTGTTTGGACGAAATAGGCTGCTATTTTCATATCAATCGATTCTGGTGCTCTGGGGTCATCCATATGTTACGTAACGCAGGTAAAGGGGAGATATTTAGATAGTTTTTGAATTTGATAAAAGTACTTCCGTACCTGTAGCCAGCTTTTGTGAAAGAAGTAAGATGAGTGCCACCAGGTATTGTCAAGCAGGTGGTAAACATATCTTTTTACTTCTGGAGAAATATTATAGCATCAAAAAGAGTTTTCGGTCTCTCAACAGCAGAAGTAGCCTTACAGTGCAGCATAGACTAAATATTCGGCACTTGAAGATCAGGCAAAAGGTGTTGTTGTTTCGTTTCTATTTTGGGATCACCAATTTGTTTAAAACGGTTACAACTGTAAAATACTATGTGAAATGCAGATATGCATCCGTATTTACTAAGATTCTCTAATTCTGGTGCAATTGGGTTGTTTGCAAAATATGCGGAATATATTTAATTGTATCAAAGTTTATGAGTATTTATGTCAAAATATTTATTAACTAAAATTAAACTATATCTAAATTTATGTCAATTTATTTTTATGCCTTGAAGAGTAGCGGTTGGGAAGGTTTTGGACAAGACAATTGTTGCGTGGCGTAATAATTGGATGTTCCGTGCATTTTCCGAAATTGAGAACGATGATGTAACAATTGTCTCTGGTTGGTGTCACTGACTCTTTTAGTATTATTTAGAGCTACAAGAATTTTCGCTTATTAATTTATCTTATAAACTCAAAGTATGTTTTCTGTTGATATCTGACCAGTAAGTGAAATTAACACTAAAATCATCACCAAATATGAAATTTGTTCATAATGGAAGAGACAACGAAAAAAAAAACCATTTTGTTTTTATTTGTGAGCAAGCATAGAAATTATTGAACTCAAAAGAAAGAGTGATCGATGAACAAAACAAAATGGCCAAACTTTTCGTCCAGAGCACTCACTCGCTAGATACTTATATTTGATCGCGTTGCACTCTGGCGTCCGGTGCGCCGACGTTCGTCGCTTACGATCGCAACGATGTCGATCGTTCTGCGGTGCGGTTCAAATGCCTTCAGCTCTTCCGTTCGGTCCGGCCGGAATCGGTTGGTTTCAGTTCGTTAGCGAACGACCGGGGCCTATGTAACGGGGTGGCGCATAACGGGCACTTGAGATATGACGACTCATCGTTCCATTTTCACCGTTTCCACACATAGTAATTCTCATTGATTTTTAACTGGAGCCACGCAATATTGGAAGCCCCCCCATCCCCTTGGTTTTCCTCGAACGATGGACAACTCCGGGTACGATGATGATGCTCTAGCGAAGTGACCCGTACCACCTCTAATGGGAGGGAAAGTCAGGACAAGAAGGGACTCTAGAGCTTCACACGGAGAGCGCCATCGTTTGGAGATTGCTATTACTGGACATCGTCTCCTGCATTTCCCACCCTTGCCATCTTCTCTGTTCCTCTCTGTGTGTGTTTTTTCTCTCTCTCTTCCGAAAACTCCACATCAGCAGAATAAGCAGAAAACATTACCCTGGTGTAGCGGCAGCCTCATAATGCCTGATGATGATTATGAGCCGAAGTACCGTCCTCCCTGCTGCTGCTGCTGCTGCTGCTGCTGCTCATCGTGTGAGGGCCCGTTCTTGCAAGGTCACTATTAACCTCTTCATCGTGCTCACCCTTTCCATCCAACCCCTCGTGCATTTCTTCCTACCGCCCATACATGGCCCGATGTTTAGTCCGTTTTACACTCGTCTATTTCCCCCCCCCCCTCCCCCCTTCCTTCATTTTCGCCCCATCTCCACAGCGGGAACGATTTTGGCGCGGCACGGTACCCATGCTAGGCAGATGCAATTTTCATGCTGTTTGCCCGGTCGTCTACGTACATTATGAGCGATCGTGGACCATCATCATCATCATCATCATCTTCCTCCTCATCATCAGCTTCATCACGAGCGGGTTTCCCTCTTGTCATCCCACCCAACTCCCGGGGTTTTGTGTTCTACGTGCCTGTTCGGGTCGAACCAATTTAGGCATCTATTCGTTTGGGGAGCCCATTTTGTGGAGGTTCAGGAATGGGTCCTTTAGGAAGGCGTTTTGTCCATACGCGGCGTGGAATGTTAAAAGCACGTACACACACACACACACCGAGAACAAGACAGAGCAAATGGAAGCAGGATAACGGGATGGGTCGTTAGAATGGGAAAGGAAAATTGGCCCATTTTGCACAGTGGGATGAGTCGATAGAATTTGGTTTAAAACCGTGCCTTATTGAGGGAGCTGGAATGGTTACGGTGCACGAAATGAGAGGGTTTGCTTTTTATGGTTCCCTATAATTTATTGTTTCCAAACAGTTTATCCCATAGGCTCGTGTGTTATTGCTTTTCTAGCAGTACATTTTTTTCTACTCGATAAATATGCTATTGTGTAGAAATATTTAATAAAACCCAGTATTTTGAGTTTCATATTTCAACACAAAAAATTGAATGTATAAGAGATTCACATTAGACATTAAACAATATTGTTTAAAATCATATCCACATTACTCGAGGGCCTATTAAACGTTCTATAGTTTTAATAGATTATTAAAATGATTTTTTATGATTCCATTAACATTACAGGGATCAATTTTCATACCGAAAAATATTTACAACTACTTACTACAACTACTACTACTTACACTACCGAAAATAGTATTAACAATTTAGAACTTTTGTTTGTTTTTCAACACACAAAAAAACTATTGATAAACGTGTTTCCCAACAAAGAGAATGCGTAACAGGTTGATCGCAAAAGGTCGTTTCGGAGGCCAATGGTACAGTTTCGTACTTTCAACAGCCACAAAACAATCAGACCAGATGGTCAGACACTCGTTACGCCGCGTACTCGTTTCGGCAAGGACACGCAACACAAAACCCGATTGCCGTCCTTTAGGCACCGCTCATGTGCCTTATGCGCCCAAGGACGGTAAAAGAAGAGGAGCCACTTCGAAACAAAAAAAGAAAAACGAACAGAAACAGGGGGATAAAAAAAAATGGCTAAATTCGTTCACCAGCTCTGGACGCGAAACACTTACCGATAAGTGCACGATGGTATGAAAGCTGCTCTTTTTGTGTGTGTGTGTGTGTGTGTGCTCCCCCTCTTATGCGTTACAGTTCAGAATCGAAGAGGTCATGCGGTTGTGGCGTTTTGTCCTCTTCAGAAAAAAGGAGGCCACCGCGTTCGGGAAAACGGGTTTTTTATTCTGGTGAAGCGATTTTTTTTTTTCGTTACTGTCCGCGTGTGTCGTTTTCCTTCAGGCGGACGCCTTCGCCCTTATAAGGACCGGAACAAAGTCACATTTTCGATTCGCCGAAGGAAACATCCTCCGTGTACCGTCGGGGCGAAATATATTTTTATATTATCGAGTAACTTTTCTCCTCATGCTCGTGCACAACCCCATTTCCCGGCGTGTTTCATCGGATCGGATGGACGCGTACTGCATCTTCGCGACAGGACAGTGTTTTGCTGTGCGGAGCGTTTGGTTCCCGCTTAAGGTTAGGGTAGGTCCATCGTCCGAAACGACCAAAATTGGAAATCGACCAAAGTACGCCGGTGGGCTCGATGGTGCCTACTGTCGCGAGTTGCGCAACAGTCGGACGGGCTCGAATGAGGTCAGCTTGCCGGCGGGATCCAGCTAACGGGATGCCTATTTCCACCAGTGCAGCTCTGTATTTCTTGTGTGTTTTTTAATGTATTCCGAAGGGAAGCAATGTGTTATGGGCGTATGATGGTTTATGTTATGGACAGGCACTTTCGTTCTACGTACAAACAAACGTCCCGATGAAGTTGATTCATGTTGAAATATATTTCATTCTTCGTTTTGTGTTGTCGTGTTCTACAAAGTTTACTTCTCTAGAGCGTTATACTTTGCCCAAATAAAGGTCACTTCCTTTACTCTGATATTACTGATAGTAAAATATGTTATTATTAAACTGTTAGGCTCAAACTCAACCATGTAAAGACATCAATTTCTATAAGAAAAAAAACTATTAGCTACGGATAATGGATATCAAAATTGGGAAAGGCATCGGTTTATGAGAGTTCTATATAGAAACATTCCTCAGAAGGTCAGGAATTGGTATCTCATCACCTTGTAAATCCAAGTGTTTAAGAGCTGTGGGATATTTCTAACTTTAAACTGGAGTTCTCAGCTCTTTTGCAGATAATTCTTCCCAGATCTGAAACTTTGAAGCTCACCATAATTTTTTACCAATGTTTTAATTCTATTTACCAAAGTTGGAGATAAAATATTGTGAATTGAAGAGTTGTAGAGTTAGACCCGTCATGTTGCTATTGAAATTAAAATTTCACCTAGTAATCCTACTCGTAAACCCTATATGAGTCGTTAATATAAACTAGAGGAGCCTTGGTGCTTCTTAAAATAAATATCCTGAAATGGTTTTGAGTGTATCAGTTAACTCAAGCTATTCTTGATGAATAGTTCATACACGAAATATTTTCCAAAGTGTCGCCAGGACAACTAATCAAACACCAAGAAAATAGTTCCAGATGGTGGACATAACCCAACATACTCCGGCAACTCCCAGCTGGCGGGAACCCCGGTCGGTTTCGAATGCTATCGATATTTATGGCTTCCTGCGTGTGCCCTGTTTGATTGATTGCCCCCGATACGATTACGACAGACAGTAAGAACATAAAACCCGATGAAAATAGGTCATTGCGAGGACTTGCGTTGAGGTAGTCTTCCCGGTCCCCGTGGGCGGAGGGTTAAGGATACAATCAATACTTCATTCGGAAACTTACCACAGTCGCCACGGTGGTCGGTCGATACGGACTGCCGTCTATTCGTGTACACCGTGTCCTTTTTGGCGTTCGCTTGACCATTCCATACGGTTGGCTGGAATCATGCGACGGTGAGGCACTTCCTGTTGCAAAATATTGTTGCGACGGTACAACCCCTGGTTCTTCGTCGTCATGAGCTGGCTAGGGTGGATAGAGTATGCAATGCATAAATAATACCTGCCGGATTTTGATGCGAGGCACACGGACGTACAATGCACGTACCAGTAGGTTTTTAGGTCAGTGTTCTAACCGAAGGATGTGAAATAAAATGACCCTTTGATTAGGTGAAAATAGACCCACTCTGGTGTGAGTGTTGGCATCGCTCCATTCCGATACGGTCTGGGGGGGGGGGGGGGTAAATTTAGGTCAAATGTGAAGACTGCTCGCAAAGAGCAAACACATTTGAGTGATGTAAAATGTCTTCCTTGTAAGTCAATGGGCCGGATGTTTGCCCGTTCCGTGTGGAACCGTCACTCACCAGTATCATCATCATTTCAAACCATGACCAAACCGATCGTTCGCTGTCTATTCGCATCCCGCAAAAGGGCTCATTATCGTGCGAACGGTGCAAAATATTTGACGTACTTCGTTTGAAGTTCTAGCTAACATCATCTAGGTGGAATGGTCCACCCCCTGGCAGAAAACATCTAATGCTCTGTTTCAAGGGGGAAGAAAAACCCAGACACGAACGCATCCTACTCACTCACAATCCCATGAATATGCACACCGCGTACTAAGTGCGGTAATGCTCCCGGGACCCGCGGGGATAGAAAGTCAACCGCACAGCAAACCGCTGCCAGGTAGATGAGAAAAGAAGAGGTGGATTTACAGAATTGCATCCAACAAAAGCAAGGGGATTGCAACGAACAAAAGACCCACGGGCCCGGCTGGGAACGCTACACTGGGGTTTTCCTTTTTTCTTTTATTCTTTGCAATTTCTCAGATTTTCACGTTAGCATAATGAGTCCCGAAGAATGTGCACATATTTTATATTGGCGTTGTATGCAGAAAGTCCATCAGCGAGTTGACTGGTGACTGCAACGGCCGCGTACACGACGAACGCCTATTCCGTTTTCGTCCCTGTTCTGAGCGGAGGGAGCTGGGATGGATGTCGGGGCAGGAAAGCAAAGAAAGCAAGGAAGAAATATGTGTGTGCATACACAAATGCTTTCTCTCTGCCTCGCGTTCCCTTCCCGCATCCACATCATCCAAAACCGAACACAATGTAACTTCAAGAATCGTCGAGATGAAAGCATTAATATGCAATTTTCGTTCTGTTCGCGGCCATTGCAACAATTGCACAACACCGTCCGATTACTCTAGGCAATTCTCCTTCACTCCCCCCCCACTCTTCCCCCACCCTCCCGCTCATAACCCTTTTCCATAGCCGTGTTAGTTCGAAAACTGCAATGTCTATTCGTCGAATGCTTGCGCTTTATTCGTTCCATCCCTTTTGGGGTCGGTTCAGTGGTTTTTCTTGTTGCGATGGAACGCTACAGTGCCGTGACTCTCGTTGGTAAAATTATGACCATTTCTTCCTGCCATCCTGAGGGCCCAAACCAAACGACAAACGGGGATGGCTTTATTGCTTGCCTGTTTTATTTTTTCCAAATAATTTTTTATGCAGCATTTCCAAAAGAAAGATAAAAATTCATACAGCGCAAGGTAGAGGAAACAAAAATGAATTCTTCAACACAGAAAAGTGCACATGAGAATACTGAGAAGATATGAAAATCTCCAAATATCTTCAATCACAACAGGGAGAACATAGTTTTCTACTACAAATTTAAAGATTTATTTATTTCTTCATCAAGAGTGAAAAGGTTTGTCTATTTTTTCCTCCTCTATAGAAAACCTTTTGCACACTTCGACGCAATTCTTAGCAAAGGAATGGGAAAAGAATGATGAAGAATTGTGCACTGGGCAGTAAATAATTTATGCCAATAGAAATAAAGTACAGCCGATTGGATAGACGTCATTGAGAGGAGGGAGTTGCTGTGGTAAGAACGTGTGTGCTTCCACATGCAAGAGATGGCTAGGAGGATACGAGCGACAGAGAAAGAGAGACAAATAGAGTGAAGGAAAATACAAAAGGGTAAAGGTCTTATTGCGTTCCTTGGGTGTGCACTCTGATGGTGAAAATGGCGAAAATAAGAATTGAAAAGAGGTTAGAAAATCAGCCAGGTCATTGTACTCGGTTTATCGTCTATTTTTAGTTCTGATTAAAATTTTACGCTGGTTATCTGCTGTTATCAGCAGTGTATGTAAAAAATGACGATTTTAAGGCTTCATTGTTGTAATATCAATAATAATTTGTATGGTTTTAGTATTTGATTAATTATTTTCTAATAATTTTAGTTTAATTTACTTAACATTCTTGTTATTGATTATTTATTCCATTAGAAAGGCCACTAACACATATTTGAAATGTTAAATAATATTTTTGTGTTTTAGTATAATCAGAGCTTTTGCTAAATCATTCTTTAGAAATGGTAAATAAAACAATTGGGGTTATAAATTTGTATCGTGTTAGAATGGAAAACAAATCAAAGCAATATTACCCCCACGACTATTTCATTTCAACCCTTGCAATGTGATGTTGTTTGAGAAGGGTTGTTGCAGCAGCAGCAGCAACAACAAAACTGCCTTAACCAAACAAAACGGTCAGGCGAAAAGATGCGAATTGCAAGATTAGAAACAAGATTGCAATGAAAAAAAAAGAAGGAAACAGTGGCACAGTGAGAAGGAAAACCCAAAGACACACCGAAACAAACACACAAGCGCGTAGAGCCGCCATACACTGTCACGATGGCGTGCAGCTGCATCGGCAGTCCAGTTTTCCAACACCGCGGCCATATCTTCGGGCGTTGCTAACGGTTGCGGACCATGCACTCCTGGGTTGCTAACCCCCCCCCCCCCTTCCTCCCTACTTTTCCAACACGTCCTCCCCACGGTTGCCTTGGTGCAATGGTAAGATGTTAGATACGGAGTTTCGCGTAGGCATCGCGCATTTTAGTCTCCTGCTTTATTTATTTTCATGTGTGCCTCGGGCTGCTGCTGCTGTGCACGGTGCATACATCACCGGAGTGCGATGGTGTAAGTTATTACACCGAAACAGCAACAGTAGAGATGTGCATACCGAGTGAGAATGAATGAGTGAATTAAATCTTTTTTGTGAGTGCGTTATTTAACCCATGTGAACTACCTAATGAGTCATATCACTCACCAATGTTTGATTTAATTCAAGACTCATTAATCAAACAAATCAAGAGTCATATCACTAATTAACTCATTAGTGATTCTTTAGTAAGTTGCCACGAAGAGTCACAAAAAGATGACACTTCCGTTAGTGATTTGACTAATGAGTGAAATACAGCTCACCAAAGAATTATTCTTGAAAAAAGTCACATAACTCGTTAATAGCACTCACTCACTGAGTATCAATTCACCTTAGTGCGTTGTTATTCCCATCTCTAGGTGCAATCAGGCGATAATACGAAAGGATTAGTTAGAGAAAATAAACTACATCCTCATCCACCGGACGGTTAAGAATAGAAATATTTATAACATCTCACAAAGACGCGATAAGGTCGTTATGACTGATGGCATGGTTGCGATGATGGTTCTTCTCTCCTTAGCTCGAACGGCGACACTCAGCATCCCCGGGGAGGAGTAGGTAGATCAAGTTTCATACTGCCGGAGCTGTGCGCGTTACCCCCGAAAAGGGAAAGGTTGGCCAGGTTGACTTCTAACATTTAACAACATTCAAAGCGAACGAAACGAAAAAAAAACCATCACAATGGTTGCACCATAAAGTGCCCCACCCCGAACGGTGAGGGATGCAGAAGGCAGGAGCATTGGTAGCATGGCTTCCGTGGGGAGTCAATGGTCCGCACTGTCGGTTGGCTTGAAACCTTCTCCCTGTCGGCGAATTCGTTGCTATCTAAACATGTTTCGGACAAGATGTGTTCATGCTTTCGTGGTGCACAGATCTGTTGCAAGGATGGAGAATAGTGAATGAAGATGGAGGACTGTATGCTCTTTGGTTACATTTTCCCGCGCTCGCTTTGTCTCTCTCCCTTTATGTTGCTTTTTAATATTAGCTCATTCGTACGGAATGTATGATTTACGTGCATGCGATAGTCAGTTAGTGTTCGGTAGCTGCCAACCTTCCATTAAGCTTCCATTCAAGAATTTCAGTGAAAACTACTTCAATGCTCGGAGTTTATTGCTGTTATTATTATTAAGAAAAATTCATTAGGAGACGTTCTCCGGAAAGACATCGTCCGGAACAGTTGAAAGTAATTAGCAAGTTATTTGTCAGGATATTTTAAATTTCCTTTCTTCTGCGATGTTGTCAACTTCGCAGCAGATATATTGGATTTTGATTTTCTAATGGTTGATCTAATGGTTGGTTGAAATTTTATAATACGTTATATTTTTACGCACTCAAGCATAATAGTTTAAGTAATAACTATTAAATTATTAGGATCAACATTTCATTAAAAAGAATGACTAAACTTTATGTAAATCCCCAGCTTCATACGATCGTAACGTTTGAAGTGGTTTTAATTACCGAACGATTATTTTTTCGCCAAAGTTGCTGCAATAAAATTAAATGGCGCCAGCACGATGCTGCGGCGAAATGCAATCATCCACCCCGGGCCAGCCATTTCATCGTAATTTCCGGTTGAGCGTTCCCCATTTTATGGCTCAATCGTCAACGTTTTTCTTAAAGGAAAATTAAGAAAAAACATACAAACTGGTCCTATCCTTCGTAGAGCACGGTTTTGCGTCACTTAATCATGGGGCCCATTTGAGAACCCGCATTTTAAGCCGCGAGGTGTTTCTGCTCCTCATAAAGTTGCGCTTAATCCGGTCGCTCCAGGGGAAGGGTGGTGATTTTTAATTTCCAGCACAACGAAACGAGCACCGATGCACCGAAAATGGTGCAGCCGCACAATTAATCGCGAAGTCGTAAACATTACAGCCTAACCAGCGAGCTGTTGACGCACAGCAAACTTCAAACGATCGGATTTGATTCGTCAGAATGGCGACAGTAAATGAAATGAAACGCATCGATAAGGTGTTAAATGAAACGGGGGGCACGTACGAGTTTTGGGGTGCAAAAAACCGGTGCTTCATTTGAAACGGGGAATAAAAGTGAAACGATACGGGGAAGGGTAACAGTGCAAATGGACCGTTAAACGCGAGCTATGCAGCTGCAACTAATGCAAAGTCAAATAAAAAGGCCGTCAGTGAGAGATAGAGAGAGAAAAAAAACGGCATCGTTGCAACACGTTCCAAATCAGATAACCAAAGTCTGCAACAACAAAAATATATAAAAAAAATTAAAACTCCAGCCCGGGATATTTAAACCGGTCCTGGAGAGGGCCACACATGCGGGAGGGACATGGGAGGGTTAGTAGTCGAGTGTGTGGCGGCAAAACTCATTTTATTTGTCATAAGTCGCGGCACACTCAACGTTTCCGCGTATTCGGCGTCCGATTTTTGCTCATTCGTTTGCGCCGTGCGGCCTAACGCTGGGGGACCCTCAACAAACCATTCCGAACCAAGCAGCGAACGCCACACGCAATAATCTACATACGAAGCGTACGTATGCGTTTATGGGTTTGGGGTCTGTAACTTTATCGTCGATCCGCAAGCGAAATCGTAGCCATATTTCGCACGCCAGCACGATCCCTTTTACTGACTGCACCGTTCGGTTGTTGTTGATCGATCGATTTTTCCACGAAACCCTCGTCTATTCTCTGCGGTGTGTGTGTGCTTATGTGAGTATGTGTGTGTGTGTGTGTGTATGTGGGTGCTATATGATCTCACGACATATGACGCTGTCAATTTACCCACCATCTTCCGCCCCAAAACACGGCGAGAAAGCTCAACAAAGCAAATACTCGAGGTTCGTCGCTTGGCGCACCGAAGTCTTTCGATTTGTACGACGTTGCGTCGCACTCGCGGGTAGGGGGATGAAGGATTTTCGACCGTAGCCGCGTATCGATAGAGCTGGCTCAAGTGTCAATTTAATATGGCACAAATTTATTTTACCCCGCCTTACCCTCCCCCAACACCTTCACCTTCTTCTTTCGCTCCTTTTTTTCGTTTTATTTTCCATCGCTTCTCAGGTCGGTTCAATTCAATCAATATTCGCGGCTGGAGCCCGCCAGACACTGGCACGGTAATGGGGTTGGAGATTTGGTAACTATGCGGGGAACTATCTCCCAGACGGTGCGACAGACAGTCCGGGCTGTCGCGCTTGACATCAGCCAACAAATCAGCATTAAGCTGGCGTTCTTGCGGGATTGTGTTTTTTTACTTCGCCTCACTCCACCCCGGGATTGGTTTCGCTTGCATATGCAACCGTTACCGAAAGGGTAAATTGAATCTCCTTTCTCCCGGCGAATGTTGAAATGTAGCGGAACGGGCGTGGTACTAGCCCGTTGTACGTACGTACCAGCGTGCTGAGAGGATGTGATCGTCTCGTGATGGTAGGGAGTATGCGCGAAATTCACTTTCACTTTCCTGCCCTTTTCCTGGTTTTGGTGGTATTCTGTGCGGAGGCTGTCGTAACGATGTGTTGCATTTTATCGCCTTTAAGAGGATCGTTTTGGAAATACTTGAGCTTGAATGTGTGTGTGTGTTTTTTTACCTTTTATTTGTGGTTAGTTGGAACTAACTGAAAGAACCACACCGAGTGGCATCTTGACCACGTGCAACGAAACAAAAAAGAAGGATAGGATCGTGGTTTGAACGCTGCTCGAGTGGAAACGATCACGACTCACGAGAAAGTGGCAGGAAAAGTTGGAATGGCGGATGTAATAGTTCTTTCATGTTTCGAAGTTATAACAACTGTTCCCCGACTGCATCGTACACTAACGCGAATGATTTATTTGTTACAAACCCTGTTACATAACAACTCTCTTTATTTAAAAAACCATCTCAATACTTCAAATTGGACATAGATATTAGTTTCGACATGTTTGAGAGTAACAGCAGCTCATAATGAACAATTTAAAGGTAATTCCACCTAATGTATAGCAAATACTAAAATAAATAGGGTTAATTTGTATACAGTTAAATTATTAATAGGAGTACTGTTTACGAAAACTAATGAGGCAAATTATTAGAAAATTCAACAAACTTCAAAACTACTTTGCATTTATTGAACAAATAGTTACTGATCGTTTTTATTGAAAATCCAAATGGTGATCCCACCTCATATATTTCATGTTCTTAAATAAATATTGCAGATTTGTGTACAATACGAATTTAACTGTGAGTTACTAATAGTTTTCCTATTTTTCACCATTTACATTTTCTATATTCAAACCAATTTGGCTAGCTTTTTACATAATTCAATAATTATTATAAAACCATTTTATTGCTTCCACCCAATTTATGGTCCCAACAAGGTGAACGTACTCAGTAACTACTACGGTGGATAGGACACTGATTTTTGAAAGCGATCGAAAGAAGCAACCGTCCCCCCGTGTGGCGATCCGAAAATGGTGAAAATTTTGCATCCAGATCACGATCGGCCATCTCCATCCTTCACTTCTCGCTAACCACATCACCGTCTGCTGTCGTTCGTCATCAATCAAACGCTGCTATTGCACTCGGTTGTCGTGGTTGTGTCGGCGGCGTGATGCTCCATCGCCACTGCAAACAAACCCATCCACCAGCAACAACAACGAAAAAGTGGTTCAAGGAAGGTTTGGTGGACAAAGCTTTTAAAAAGGGGAACACACTCAATGGGATTCCCTTTTCTTTTCTGCTGCCACAAATACAAAACTCCTACCCCGTATCGGGGCAGCGATCGATCATGCTGAAATGCAATCGAAAGGGCAAGGAAAAACCAGGGATACGAACAAGGGTGGTTTTAGAGAAATTAATTCGTCACTGGGCCCACGCAAATTATCTCATCATGCGCCGCACGAGAGCGTTGTTTTCGTGTTGCTTTTTTTCTATTGCACTGTCCGTTCCCTTTTTTTCATTTAGAAGGGCTAGACGTTTGATGTTTTACTTCTACGTATTTTTTTTCTTGGTTCGTGCTGTGGCGTCAAATGAAGTTCGGATCGATTGCGATCGCACGAAGAGAAAGTGATTTTCCTCTATACTTCACGGGTACGATGAGAAACACCGATCGGAAGGAAGCAAAGGCGTCGCATCCTATGCAAACAGCGACCAGAAGTGGCTCCTCTTTCCCAGCGCAAAATCACCAAGTATTATGTTTTGCATTTACTTTTTTTTTCTTTTCTTTTCGAACATGCCAAAATGTTTTCCCACACTACGTTTTGGGGCACAAGCAAAGGGGTGGTGTTGAATCGGTTTCTTTCACTCCTCCTCACTGGACGTCACTTGTTTTTTTTTTTGGGTGGCAGCGGCAAGCAGTTTAGTGGCTTCACCGCTCGTAAAGAATCCTTACCCGTCGTACGTACACGTCGGTGTGCCGGATTTGTTGTCTGTCCCACGCAATCGCAATCCACGGAGATGTTTTGCCCGGTGACATCGATCTGTTCTGACCTCTTCCGCTTCCACCCAGCTGACACTGCTGGGAAGGTCAACGGAATTCGGGTTCGAATGGTAACATAATACATCGCATTGACGAGTGGTTGGATGAGATGATGATCGGCAAACCGCACAGAGTCAGTCCAGCGTTGGAATGTGCAGTGCGTGATGCTATTTCATTTCATTACGTATTTAAGTTATTTTAGTTCCAATAGATATTTATATGGAATAATAAAATTATATAACAGATATTTCTTTTCTTATTTATTCTCTTGCCGCTTGAGTTTATAGTGCTATAAATCAAAGAGATAAAAATGTTTATTCTATTCAAATTCACTCTACATTCCTTATAGTGATTTACTACAATTTAGATAAATGAAACTAATTATACAATTCTTGTGAATTTCAATTTCTTTCTGTGTTCGTTATAGCTATAAAATAGTTAATACTATTATAATATTTTTCTCTTGTCCTTTTGAGTCACTTGATTGTAGATCTTTGCTATAATTCATGTAGGTTAAACTGTTTATACTTTATATACACTTATCCTTTGAATTTATTCTATGTTCATTGCTATAATTCATCTAAATGAAGCTGTTTATTATAACTAATTTGTGTGTTTCCAAAAATTCTTGCCATAAATTAAATTATGGCATAAAAATGTTTACTTAACGGCTTTCAATAATAAAAAAAGCATTATTCCTTAGATATTATGCTGCAAATCATGTGTATTTTGATTTTTTTTTAATGAAGGCCTTGTATCGCTCCTTGAATAATTCATCAAATGATACAATTTCTCCTTCTTTCTCGCTTTACCAACACGGCAAAGGCAATCGTTTTGTTCGGAAACCTTGAAAATAATGCTGGAACTGGAATGTTGGACACACTGCCCAAAATTAGATGCATGCGAAGTAGAAAATCCCAAACCGGTCCAGGAAGGTCGACCGAGCGAGTTCCGACGGTTAAGCTCATGTTAGGGGAGAGTTTTGCTACCCCCATTAAATCCCCAATTTCTTTGTTGGGAAAATAGCCAACGACACATTCTTTTCATTGCAACTGTTTGCAGCATAAAACGCTTTTTCACGTTCCAAGTTTTAATTACCTCACCAAAGTTATCGTTGACTTTTATGCGCTCGCTTTAATCGTTGCAATCCGCGTAACGGAGCACATAAATTGTTCAACAAACGATCCAATCATCAACCGGCATCCGGCATATAAAAACTTATAAATCAAATCAAACGCTAATAATTGTCCCTATCAACGGTCTCATGCATGGTGGGCAGGTTAGTTGGAGGGAGGGTCCCCACGGCGAAAGGGAAAAAAAACAACACATAGCTCAAGCTCAAAACCATTCGAGGGTGGAAAATGTCACCGCACTAAGCCGCTTTTAACGCGCGCGGGCGCGCACTTCGTGTTGGCTTTATTACACCGAGCGTGGATAAAGTTTTGCACCCGGCGAGCGAGTGCGTGAAGGCATGCACACACACTTTCTGGCTTCTTGTGCCGTGTGTGTGTTGTGTCCACCGGTGAGGAGAAATGTGGTCTAATCTGTAATGACGAGACGGGCCGAAGGACACACTAGACCACTTAATCCGTCTAGGAATGTGGCTAATCACTTACAATCGATCGATCGGGGTTTGGAAAATCCCTAAAAGTGAATGTGGTTGGTGGAGGGAAGGGAGGAAGGACAGAAGGGTGGGGGAGGTGTGTGCAAATTAGGTTTACAAGATACCGTGCTGGCTGCTAATGGCAGATAATGCGATAGTGGCAAACATTTCCACGGCCAGTGGAGCGGTAAAATTTAGCAAAACAATTAATGGCTGCAAATAGGATTTACGTGTGCAAATGAGATAACACATGGAGACTGCTTGTTTTATTGCTTTACTGTTTCTCTCTCTCTGCTTATTTTTAACAATTTATTGTTTCTTAAACATTGCACACAAAAATAATTAGTTGTAAAAAATAAACAATTGCAAAATGTATCGTTTGCATTTTTACCCTTTTGTTTTCATCTCCTCATGGTTAATGTTATTTGTGTTATATATATTTTTCCTTATGTAGTTTTGTTTCTCTTTGATTGTTACTTGTTTTTTTTTTCTTTCAATAAGTTATTTAATTAAATTTCTGTTCTGATTTTATTATTGTAATTATTTTTATTCAATGATGAACGACTGGGCTTTATTTCTTACAAACTAAACTTAACATGGAAATTTGAGGTTAGAAGACATTTTCCTCCCCTAATCCTGGTGAACTTGACACTCGACTCGGGTCATGAGTTCACAATTCGTAGTTATAACTATCGTGAATGTTAGGGGTCAATTCTCCCTCTCTCTCACGACCTTTCATAATACATACACTGAGCTGTTCAGGAACATGTTTTGAGTAAATATAAAATTATTATTTATTAATGTTTGTTGTGCTTTCAAGTAAACGAAACTTATTACCCCTGCATCGCTTCATTGCCCACATTGCGGGATTATCATACGACAAACTTATTACTTCATTATCCTTTTTTAATGTCTCTGTTTAATTTTTTGTTTCCTCTTTTTATTAATTCCTCCCCTACGTTGATAGCTTCCAGCTGGAATATCAGCCTGCATCTGCATCTGCAATTAAATTTAAGTGGGAGAATAAAAATAATGCCATAAACTTGTTATCGGGCGGTATGCAGAAACAAGCATTCGGATTGCGTTCGATTTTATGGATGTTTAAATAGAAACCGATTTCCGATGTGTCGCTTTTGGAATTTGTTGTTTTCTTTCCGTTGGGAGTCATTTATTTGTCCCTTTCGATAACAGAGCGAATAATTGGAGAAAACAAATCTTCCCACTCGTTCGTCACCCAATAAACCACCTACGCGTTCACGCACAAACGGGGTAGATACGGAGGTTTGGTTTTGTTTTAATAAATGTCACAAAAAGCCACTAGCTGTTGGCACTTTAGCAAAACCGCAATACTTCGCATTCCATTTTTTACTACATTTTTTATAGTTTTCCATAACTCGTGCAGATTGATGTGCTGGTTTGAACTGTAATACCTTAATGCCTTCCATTTCGAGGTAAAATTATCCCCTCGTCACACAACCCCCCCCCCCCCCCCCCCGGCAGTGCACAGTGGATCCGGGATCCGGGTATGGCGATCGTAAAAATGGTGGATAAGAATTTTACGATCCAATTGCAACACCTGCTGCATCCGTGCCTCTTCTGTCCGGACGGACATGCATCAACTCGTCGCCATACTGGATGGGCAATAGAATGTTTGCTCAGGATTTTCCTCTTCATTCTCCGAGGCTGTGCTTTTTTATATTTCTTCCCCATTATTTTTTTTTATTATTAAACTTTGCTTTATTGTAAGTTTTCACAAAGTGCAAGTGCACGGTATTTATTGTGGCAAGGGGTGAAATCAAATGGCAACAGGCAAGGGGCACGGTAACCAATCTTATTTTTACGATCGATTAATGAGATTACGTTGGCTAGCCGCTATTAGCAACGCGGCTGAGCAAATTAGCATCGGCTCGAATCAAACCGGGGCTGCCCGGACATGCGTCCGCAGGCAGATGGGAATGGATGCAAGTGGAACTGCTGGAAGTTAAAAAAGTTTTACCACGGATGTATGGAAGGTAGATCAATTAAATGTATGCGATTGCGTGTTAAATGGGGACGGGTACAGCACGGACAAGCAAGACCGTGCGTGTGGAGGGATGACTGGCAAACACTGTCATCCGTATTATGCATTTAGTGCAGCGAGAAGAAATAAAAAAGGATCATACTGGAAGCCCGGTGATGCAAAATCAGTCAGTCGCGTTCGGTTGCTGCTTGCCGATGGATCGTTTGCGAACAGATTGAATCTGTTCGAAGCTCGATTTAGAAAAACAAAAAAACTTTATCCATCATTTTGTGTAAGAGTGCGGTTTCCGAGTGCAAACATTGTAATGTGCATCAAGTGTTTTTTTTTAGTTTGAAATCAGGTATGCTACCACAAGACAACAAATGGTTAAAACCGCCTATTTTCTCACCATCATCGATGAACAAAATCAAGCAATCAAAATCGAATGGCATCAAGATCCATCAACCATAGCATCCATCAACACCGTCAAACAACCGGAGCTCGAATGACAAACAAAAATCGCAAAAAGTGTTTGACCGGCTGGGCAATCATCCCGCGGGAAAGTTGCCCTTTAATTTGCCACAAACCGTCCCACCGCGTGAAGGATGGATCTCTTTTTGAGTGTGTGTGTTTTTTTTCCACTAGAACCATTTTCTATTCTTCACTCTTCAACGTTAACTTAAGAGATACCGTTCCGTTATAAACGTCACACAGCGGAAACGTTCTCACGGATTTGATGCTGTTGGTTTGTTGGAGTTTGTTCTCTCTTTCCTGCCCTTTTCTAAGGACCTAGCAGTTCCCAACGGACGATTATCCTTTGCTTTCTCAAGCTTATCCCTTTTCTTCGTGTATGCGTGCTGGACGTTCCGCTGTACACGACAATTAAATCACTTTAAAACAGATTACACCAACCCATTTTCTTGAAGCGTTCCGTCCTGTGGTGGACGGTAATGGCATTGATTGCATCTTCAGGACACTACAGCGAGGCAACCGTTTGCGAAGGTCGCTGGTACTTTCGCTTACCGTGCAGAGTGTGGCTAATCTCTCCATTACAGCAAAGAGAATCTGAAAAAAAAACATTAGCAAAACAATTAAGAAGCCACGTTAAAGAAACGTTTGATGTGTTCGTCGTGAGATTCTAGTTCGTTGGAACTGTTTGTGAACCGATTGAAAAGTTTCCTAAACTTCAATTACGTTTTTGAACAATTTTGAATAATGTTTAGTGACTGCTGGCGTAAAACTTTTAGAGCCTCAACGATATCAGTACGTGTATTTAGGTTTTTTTTGTGTTTATAAACATTCGGTTCCAATAAGTTAGAATAGTGGTTTGGGGGGAAAATATGGAGCTACATTAGCACTAAATTTCTACACCGTGAGATAAGTGATCAGTGAAACTTTGGGATCCTTACAATGTCAGTAGTCAGATGTTGACTTGAAACATTAAGATGTAGACTCATCGGTGAAAAATATATATTCTTTCCTAACTCTCAAATCAGGATTAACATCAATTTAGTGAGGCTTTTTGGTGGACCTTTACGATAGCTTTCAGTATCTTCTAAACCTGGAGATATTCCAAAACAATGTTATCCTGCTTAAACAAGGTAGCTAGGTATCATAAGTATCGTAGGCCCATTTGTATGTATGTATATTCCAAGAACGTTACAATGGCATTTAAAGTAGCCTTAAATCTTCAAAGATATCGCACGGTAACGAGTGTGCTTCGAATTTCAAGACATGTTTTGAAGTCCTTCCTTCAATATCTATCACAATCTCAACAATGCCATACTAATTAACGCTTTTATTTTCCATTTCTATTATATTCTAGGTATGCAACAAACATTATCCCCCCTTCTAATGTTGGTTAAACGTTACTGAGCCGGCGTGATCACCAGTAAGGTAACGAAACCCGATTACACATGTTAGACGGTACTGCTAAATAGTTGACGTGTTTTGTACGAGATCGAATGGTTACACCATCCAAATGGTTCGAGAGAAGTAAGCAACAAAAAAAAACTAGGCCAATCTGTGGAAATGAGAAAACTCGCAGCGAAACCAGTTACGAAGGGACAACACGTACCGCGCTGGGTAGAAATAGTGTTTGCTGGCGCTCTAATCAATTCGTACGCCACTGGTCACCAACTTCCGGTACCGCTTTTCTTAGGTCACCGCGGTGTGACGAGTGCCTGGTTGTCGTTGCACGCACGCATAGGACGGAGATTCCGCAGATTCCAGCACACGGTGTCCAGCATTCGGGCTGACATGCTCGGTTGGCGTGAGAATTGGCGTAAACGCTGGTGGATTGTGAAACCGCATGGTACCGGTGTCTTGCAGAAGTTAAGCTCGCGCTTGTCATCGTTTCGATTTTGATGGGGCTGGCTGAACTGGTTCTGTACGTATGAACGTGCACGCACTTGTCGCACCCGGCGACACATTTTCCCATGCCACGTTACGTTTGATTATCGAAGCAGCTGGAGAGAAAGAAAGGGTGAAAGAGCGAAGTAAATACACCAAAAACGAGGAAAGAGCAGGAAGCAACACAACAAAGCGCTTTAATGACACCATTTAAGGGTTACGTGTTGATGTGCAGATTTTAGTTAAACAGCAGTAAAACGAAAACTACAAAGATATGAATCTTTTGAGGTTGGACTCTACGTTTTCCAAGAAAGACACTAAAAATCAAAATTCATTGACAGCTGTCACTTTCAATAAGACATTTGTAAATGAAACTTCAAACTGAAGAGTTGTTCAGCAAAACGAATCCATTTGCTCTAGACTACAAAGGTTCAAAATACGTTCCTGTATGCTCTCGTCTAGCGTCTAGTATCATCACATACTAACCAAAAATCATAATTCTTGGTTATTCTAGTTTCGATATCTCTCTCTCTCTTTCTCTCCCTTCGTTCAGCAAACTCAATGTTTTAGATCACAATGTCGCATCCCCAACCCCGTTTTGCCGACATCTCACGCTACTCACCGTAACGCGAGCTATAAACTATTTTCCCATGTTTTCTTTTCACCTTCCACCATTTTATCCGCTCGTACGCTACTGCTCTTTACGTGCCTGGTCCACCAGACATGGGGTTCTCCTTCTTCTGCAGTTGTTGCTCCAAAAACAGCTCCCAACAGTCAATCGATCCAGTATTCGTTGGACCCAGTTTTGCTTCCGGGACTGGAGTCGGAGTCGTGACTAACCTATAGACCTCCAACCCTCCCCCATTTCGCTCCAGGGTTCCGTTCTCCCTCTTCGGGCGGAGCAGTTCCAGGCCGTGGCTGGTCACGGATCGCCCGTCCGCCCGGCACCACACCCACTCCCTGGTTGACCTTATGTACGTTGGTGCACCTTGATTTTTCTCATTTGTTTTGCTCTCTCTGGTGTGCTAGTTTTTATTACAGGCCAGGTCCAGGTTGGACGGTATCTCTGGTCAGGCTGGGAAATTTTTGGTTGGAAAATGTCGTGAAAATCCTCCCAGTACTGTCACCCGGTACGATCCAGTAGTCCAGCACCGGTAGGAAACAAACCGCAAACGCTCAAGAACCTACTTTCCACTGGCAAAATCCTACCTTCCATCGTCTTCTACTCTGCCCGGTGTCGCTTCCAGAGTTCAAGCCTACTTTAAGGCTGCTCGATAGCTTGTGGACGGGAATCGGACAGATGCGGCTAATCTCTAACCTTTTGCAATGCGGGGCGTGGGCCTAACAGACCTTCGTTTTTGCACCCGACGCCACACAGCCCGTCGGAGAGGGTGCAAAACGACTGTCATAAATCGCGGTACGCCTATCCCTTCTCTCGATCGTATGTCATTTATTTTGCTTTTATACATTTCGATTTCGATCCACCCCGGTGCTACTGGTTCGCAGTGCTGGCCGATACACTCCACCGCAACCAACCGAGGTTTGCCAAACACCAAAAGGGCAGAGTGAGATTTTGCTAGGATCGCCCATAAAAGTATCGTCAGCCGTACGGTTGCCAACCTTCATCCGGTTCTCGGGACTGCGAAGAGACGTGCAGGAACCGTTTGCTGACAGAAGGTTAACAAGTGATTATTTGCCTTCCTTTTTCTATTGTCCTTCGTCTCATGTGTGTTTACTATTTACTGCGATCAATAGTTGTGCGTTAGCACGAAGGGATTAGGGACTGTTACAAAGCACTCCTATTCTTCACAACACAGTTGAGTCAATTTTTATGTCTTAGGAACTTCAACAGGATTTTAAATGTTGGGAGTTCCAGACATTTCTTAGACATTCCTATTCTCGCTACATTCCTTTATTGGAAACATGTTTTTGGATTAAAGGTGAGCATTTGATTGACTCCCCGAAAAAAAATGCAGATTAACAGAATAGAACAAAATAGCAAATTCCTTGAGAAGTTCTTTTATCTCCTCCCGGGTGGGTAAGAATAAATCATCGCAAGACTTAAAACATCTGTTTCCGGTTTGCTGGACTCACCGCTTCGGACGCGTTTGACGAAGATTAATAGATCAAAGTCCTTCAATCACCAATCCACCCTCCTCAGCACAAAAGAAACTTCCCTTGGCCTTTACGGTTGATGCGTCCCGGTAAAGGATTTGCCGATCCATCAACGCGCCGGGTTTGGGGGCACCGATTTCGATTCATCCATTCTATTCCCACGGCAGACAAATTGTCCGGTAGCGCCGAGTTCCCCATCGTGGAATATGTTAGCGTTTTAATGGCATACTTTACTCGCGGCAATGCAATTATACGGATTTGCCCACCATACGCCGTGGCGTGACGAGTGCAACGAGGTTGAAGTAATGTGGCCGTAAAGGAAGAAAAAAGATAATAATAAAGGTGCACCAACACCCGGTACGCAGATTTTGTGCCGCGTACGGTGCTTGTTTGTTTTATTGTGCGACGATCATCGCTTTGTCCGTGGGTAAACCCTTAACGATGACAGCGAGCCTGGTTGGAGAGGGGGAGGGGGGGAGAGAGGAAGAGGGGGAAGCTGTCATCACGGAGTGAAGGCTCTTTTTTACGACTGGCAGGATACGTTCCTGGCTCGGGTGGCTTATGTGATTGCGTACGTTTGCTGGGTGGAGCAATAAAAATAATTAACATATGAATCAAACACCCCCTCCATCCGAATGAAGGTAGAGCACTTATGAGTTTATAAAACACATCACACAACAGCAACTCGTTACACATCGATTGTGGTGAATAATTCAATAACTTCTGTACTGGTTGGTTGTACAAAAAAATACAACACACATCAATATTTGATTGCACAGTGGGTGATTCTTTACCTCATCTTTATGATGCATGAGCAAAACATAAAACAGAGTCATTTACATGAAGTCACAATAAAGTTAGACACTGTACGAGTAATGTGGAGAGACATTTACCCATCGCTAGATGCACTTAGAATAATAGTGTTTTGTTTCTTTTTTGTTAAAAAAAAACATTGATGGAGAACTCCTGGTAATTCAGTAGACGATCAACTCACTCAGAGCCATTCACTTGGCAGAATGATAACTTAATTTCTTATTCCATATGATACTGACTTAGTGTCTATGATGAGGATTTTTTAAAACTCCCTTTATTCCTCTCTTGTTAAAAAATTAATGATCTCCAAAATTATTTATTTTTTTACGAATTTTAAATGTTCTCCATGGCGTTTTCTTTGGAGTTCTTATAAAAGAAAATGAACTCCTCTGTTCTGAATTTGATGTTCCAGTTTCAATTAGCTCAATTTTATTAGCTCAAGACTATAAAATCCCAGCGATCGCAACATTTTGTATGATGCTCCGACGTTGATCGGATGTTGGAACACTTGTCTTTACTTGGATATGCAGTTTTTTATCATTATTTAAATCTGAGTTGACTCGGAAATTAGACTCACTACGGGGGAACGGTCCAGATGGGATTCAATCCCCGGCTCGCATCAATTAGAGTCAAATAGTAGAGTTGTTAATCAAAAATATATCCAGCCTTAATTACCCAGCTCTCAGTAGATCACAGGGGATTCCAAGAGTCCAGAGATGACTTCAACTAACTTATTAAGGGTCTAGAAATGCAGTTGTGGATCATTGTATTTGGAGAACAGTATTGAAAATTAAGTTTTCTTGGAAATTTGACTGTTAAGAATTATTAAAGTCAAAAACATGTCCTGTCTTAGAAAGCTAAGTCTGTTCAATTAGAGAGGATTCCATATATAAATATTTCACATAAACTTGAATGATCCCAGAGTTGACTCCAGCTTTACAGTTTGAATACCAAACCTTTGTTATGGAAGTTCTAGAATAGAAGATGTACATCTCTAGTAATAATTAGTAATAATAATGGAAACTCAACGTTAATACCTAAAGCCTTTTGAAGTACCAAGAAGACATGTTATTATATTTCTAACATCCATTAAATTCTTGCATATTTGTGCATCTTTCAGCATAGCAAGAAGGCGTCTCTTAAAGTGTCAACTACGTTCTTACCCTGAACTTCCATCACGCTTGTGTGATAAATTTCATCCCCCTCTACTCCCTCCTGCTGTAATGGAGGAGTTCCCTTCTCGCTACCGTACTTTGCTATCCCACTAAATCCCACAGTCCATCCGACGGCCAAGATCACAATCGCGTCCGATGACACCCGGGTAGACATACACCGGGACCGGCGATGATGAAGAGACCGTTTGCACTGGTGCGGTTAATCTCAAGTGGTTCATCTTGGCACCATCGCCTGCCTTTCGTCCGTGATCGACCGTGAAACCGAGACAACCGGTGGGAACGTTTCCAAACCGAACTGTGCGTGGTGTTGAGCCCTGTACGGTTCAGACTTTCACCCACCTGCCACCATGGTTGCCTTATCTGTAAAGGGAAGATAAAGTAGCTAATGGTCTTAACATCTACCGGTTCGGCCGATAAGTTCGTTCGGTGACAACGGTTTCTATTATTTAATTTACCTTTTGTTTCATTCTTTGCTTTCGAACGCTCTCGATGGAGGCAACCGTTCCCTTCCATCCATGAGGAAGCGTTCCCGGTTTTGGACTATATTTTTCGGATTTTAAGCGGTTAGGAATGGGAAAATCACACTCAATGTTAACAGCTTACCTAAAGCAACGATTAATCCCCCCAAAAACCCGACAGATAAACGTTTAACCTTTTAAAGCATCCCCTACTGGAGGAACGGTTTTGTAATGGGTATGGGGTTAACATTCCATTTTCACCCTGTTTTAAGGGGTGTTGGTCTGCAAGGGGGTTGATTATTTTATTTGATTGCAAAAAAAGAAAATTCGTACTCTTATCGTGGGTAGTTCACAGGAAAATTACATCCAACTTTCATTCGTTATAAGTCTAGCCGGTTAGTTTTATTTTCATGTAGCCAGAAAGGCATGCTCATTTGTTTTACTCCACTTAATTAATAAGCGCCCATGAAATGAATGTTTTTATTAAAATGTGCGTGACGATAGTGAATAATAAAAATGTTCTTTTTATTCCTTAATTCGGCACAACCCCGGACACGAGGTTTCGTGCAAAATTCTCTCTCTCTCTTGGAAAAAAATATCGAAGTTTGAAGATTTTGTAAAAGAAAATAACAAACAAAACCCCCCACCGCCGGAGCGTGAGGGGATAAGGAACTCGTCATTTGCACGCTCGCATTATTCTGGGTATGCCGGGGTTCACCCAATCGGTGACCCCAAAACTGTACGGTACGAATGAACCGAAAAGGCGGAAAGAGAACCGTTTAGCAGGCGAGATGGTGATCGAACGGAGCAGTACGGTGAGTCAAAAAACTCATAAAGAACCTTCAGGACGGAAACCTCAGCGCGATGGTTGCATGGGGATGGGGCGGAATTAAAGAAAACAAAAAAAGGTTGACTGACCTTTCCTAAATGGAGAAAGAGACGCTTCTTGTCCGGCGGCCCTACGGGAAAATGCTTTACGGAAAAGATTCGGTGCTTCCTTTTGCTGTACCGGCAAGGGGGGGAGAGAGGGGGAGGAGGGTGGAAGGAAAAATTTCCTTCCATATTCTAGCAAAGCGATTTCCTTTTTCTTTTCATAATAGCAACAAAAGAGCGAGAAAATTAACGCGCGCACCAGTACAGTGCAACAACGGAAGGAATAAATTATTGGGTTGCAAGTAATCCTCTCCTGGGAGGAGTGGAGAGAAGATGGATGGTGGAGGGGGGGGTATTTTTCCGAAACCACCAAAACTGCAGGTAAAAAGCGAAGAAGGTCCTTAAAATGTTAGGCCTGTTTAGAATATTCACGTCAGTGTTGAACACAACTTCTTCCCAAGTGTCTATCGTTTAGTCGTACGCTATCTTCAACCCTTTCTCGAGGGGTAGTGGGAGATGTGTGAAGAAAGGACGGGAAAGGGGAAATTGTTGCAAAAGAATGCAATAACATTATGGTGCTGTATGGGGAGAAATTATGCATCGGCACGGGTATAGTGTGAGAGCAACCGCACCCAAGTAAACCGTTGAGGAGGAAACGGCCATCTTTTGCCTTTTGATGGACGGCTGTACAGGACGCTTAACGCGAAATGCTAATTTTGGGTCGCTCGTAATTGACGTGAGAGCCCTCATCCTTTAAGTCGACTACTGTTGTTGGCTGGCGTTGGGGAATACATTAAAAAATCTATATTTTTATAGCACTTTTTTAACACTCTATTAAAGTTATTTTAAAACTCACTAAGAGTTATAGCTGTAGAACTACATGATCAGCTGGAATATCTGCCATAAAAAAAATCCAATAAGCTCACAGTTCATTTACATAATTCTTCTCCACTGCACATTCCTTTAGATCAATTTCCAATACATCTCTAACAACCAATTCTTCAACTAGGTAGAGACAACAGGGAGCATTTTCTTCTCCAGGTTATCGAACTTTGCTGCACAAGGGCTCCCATTCGATTGGCACGAAACAAAAGCTCGTCTAGCGCACTCCAAAGGTCAGCACTGATGGTCCCGATCTTACAATCCGCAATGCCTAGATGCCTGGGTCATCGAGCAGCCGGTAGGGTGTTCTTCCGAGAACGACTCTACTCAAGATGTTCCTACCATATGTGAGTGTGCGACCCGTACACACATGGCGGAGGGCGTACGAGAAGAACATGTACGAGTTTGCAGTCGCTCTCGAAGCCACTCAAACCCTTCGAATGAATCGATCGGTTGATGCTTTTGCACGGAATGTCCCTGAAGAAGCTGAAACCCTGTTCTTTGTCTTTCGTAATCTTCCCAACCGGCACACACACACAGATTGGACAACTTGAGCAGTGCCTTCTAGGGGACTTTCCTGCACGGGGCTCTCCGACGGCCGGATGTTATGTGGTGGCCTCATTAACCCTGGCCAGTACATGCCGAGGTCCAATTTCCGTGGGCCAAAATTAAACGGCGCTTCACTATGTCTTGGGTTGATTGGAACGAAGAAACCGAACCGCTCCTGAACCAGCTGGAACGATGTTTTGATTCGGTGGTCATTTAACGACAGGAAATTAGGTAGCTCCAGTCCAGTCTTGGTGGACTTTTGTGAAAACGTTACATCAGGGTGATGAGAAATAGGAGAGAGAGAGAGAGAGGGAGAGAAAAACAAAGCCGCCCGCCAGTCTGTGATTGCAATCGAGGGAGCACCTTAATTTGAGACATCCCCTCATCGGACAAAAGGGGGCCAACGTTGCTCATCATCTCGGGGGCCGCCACACTAAATTACACCTTTCGGTGAAATGGTATTGAGTGAGCAATTCTGTGAACATGGTACGCAATTTTCGTGTCATCAGTTGATACTCTCCGCAGAGCTTAGCAGTTTATTAGATCATCTCCAATCGTTTGATTCCTTTAAAACCCCTCAACATGATCTTTTTCTTTCTCCCAAGTCTCTCAAATCAAGGCTAGAAGCGTCTTTAGTCTTGTCTAATACTAAAAGAGAACCTTTGGAATTTTAGGGCAACATGAAACGATGTTAGACATTAGAAAGTTGTTAACTCCCTTTAAAACTCCAAAACTTCATAGAAAAATAAAGCTTTTTATTTGTGAATTTTCTTTGAGAAGCGGACATGATATTCTTCGCAGAGCTGAGTGAGGATGAGGGCCTCAATAGATAATATTTATTGTTTTGATAGCTCTTAAAATTCTCTAAATTATTCCTTTTGTTATTAAAAAATTGTCTAATATAAAGGTTAGCAATAATCCCTGGTGACACAGCATAATATCAGGCTTAAGAATAAATCTTCTGGAGTATGATGGCGAAATATGCAAATGTTCCGAGAGTAATTTAAACACTCCAATAGCAGAAACCCTCAAAAGACATTAAAAAGTTGTTTACCAAATTTTAAATCTCAAAAACTTCATCAAATAATAAAGCTTTTTAATAATATTTTTTTATGAGAATAATTTACTGGGAGTTAAAATCATCTTCGTGATCCTCCTTGTTCTACAACATTTCTAATATTTAGGTAAGAAGATAAATGTCTTATGATACACCAAAAGCCGACGACTTTTAGAAGAGACTTTCTGGAATCTGGGGACCCTTTTTAGACATCAAAATGTTTCAAGCTCTGATACTTAGAACTCTAAAACATTAAAGATTTAGGAAAGATTTGATTTCTTAAGTAGAGCAAAATATTGTTTGGATGCGATTCAAAACGTACTTTTCTTATGTTACTTTTTGATGTTTTTTTTAATGACTAATATTCAAATTCTATATTTCAAATGTAAAACCCATGCCTCCAATCATTCATGATTAATCGTTGCTTGTAATTTTTTTTCTGTGTGGTTCATTACTTAACAAATCATTTCCTGCCGGATATGAACAAACCCGATACCTAGCCATACCGCTTGCTAGGTTGCAAACGGAACCGAATGTGTTATTAATTAATCATTTATCACAAAACGCTTTCCCCGTGCAAACCGCAACGGTGCACGAGCGGCCGAGGTCGTGCTTGATGAATTATGCGTTCGTATGCTTATGCGCCCGTCACGCGCGCGCTCACGTCCATTCCGATCCAGTTAGATCAAATGCCATTCGAGGTTGGCCCTGTACCATTGTACCTTCCTTGTCGCCCAAGACGACCCAGCAGCATAAGCGTATGCAATCATTTACGCTCTCTCTCTCTCTCTCTCTCTCACACACATCCGTTCGATTTGTGGCGTGGAAAATATCAAACGACTTCCAAACCGCTCTCCTTTCGTTTTGGGGTTGCCGTGCATTATTCAAACAAGAGCCGTCCGATAACGTACGGGTGCATAACGGGTGGAAAGCATCGAAGGAAAAAGGTCGCACTACGGACATGGTTGGACATTAGAGAAGGAAAAAAAACCCCCGAAGTTGCGCAAACACTGCCTATTCAGCTTCCTTCATCTTGCGTCTGGTTTTTTGCTTCCTTCAAGCTGGGGGTTTTATATTTTCCTTTCCGCGATAACTCAACTGGACGGAAGCGCTACCATTCGTTTTGTTTCGGTTTTGTGTCACCATCATTAGCACGAGCGCGGCCAGACCGACGACGAAGCTGTCGACGCCGCACCCCGTCTGTCCGATGGAATCAATATCACCGGGGGAGCGATTTGACAAATCGGCACCCGAACCCTCGTGCGCCACACCACGGGAGGGAAAACCGAATTTAAAATGCAGCCTCCTTTCGCTGAGGTAGAAACACCAACCGGGGTGGTTTATCACGGTCGAATCACACCATTTAGGAGCTGCAGCTTTTTTTCTCTACTGCGGGGTTTCGTTGTCACACGCAAAATGTCATTCGATCGGAAATGATTATAATAATCGGCCCATCGATGATGGCACCTCTGGCGGTTCATCGTTGATTAGGGATTCGAATTTGGGGTTTCGCTTACTACCCATGTGCATGTTAGTGGGTTTATGGTGTTGAAATGATGATACGATATTGGACAACAAACGCGAGAAATAGTTTATTGGCTTAGGGTTCGAATGTTCGACTGCGGTTTTGGATTTTATTTTGTGAAGTACCAATATTATGGAGAACAAAATATTGTACAAATATGCCCAAAAAATACATTTTTTTAAATTTTCTTTAGAATGAATATCTATGCACAATTTTTTGATACCTTAATGAGAAGATAAATAGCTAAAATATTGTTAATATATACCAAAATGTTGGAAAAATATATTTTTTTCTAATTGTGTTGTTTTGTTACCTAAAAGAGAATCTTAAGGATCAAAATATGATGAGAATATGTCAAAATATACCCAACAATAAATTTTTAAATTTTTATCCTACATGACTGTCTATCTACTCTTTTTTTGGTACCTAAAAGAGAAACTTAAGGATCAAAATATTAGCAACATATGCCAAATTAAACCAAAAAATATACTTTTACTATATATGAGTGTCTATACATAATTGTTTAAGACCATTATGAGGATCTTAATGAGCTTAAAAAACTTTAAACATGGCGTATTAAGCCAAAAAATATGTTTTTATGTATTTTCATCTTAAATAAGTTAATCTTTTTGGACCTTAATGAGGACCTTAAATCGGCCAAACAAAATCTTAAATGCGAACGATTTTGTAAGGAAATGCACAACTCGGAAGAGTAGAAAGAGGTTTAATCATGTCTCTTTTTAAACAGTGTTTAAAAAGTAATAGAGTAAGGCCGCTACATAACCTTTGATAAATGTATTAGCGACTTTTATTTCTGTAAATAAATTTTCGGCTTTCAGGCAAAACAATGCTAGGATCCGAACGATTTGCATTGATTGCTGACATTTGTGGCGATATGAAAATGTCTTAATTGTGCGCAAAAACCGAATGAATAAAACATGTGTATTTTTCCACCTTTAGAATTAACAAAATTTATCATAAACCTTTGAAACGCTCAAAAACGCCAAAGCTAGCCTTCCCAGTGCGGCCCCCGGTCGATGCGTTCACTCGCTGCTAGAATATGGAAATCAATGTCACCTACATACCCCGGGCCACTTAACTGTCACCCGTCACCGACCGGACCGTTTGGTAGGGGGCTCGGAAATTTCGCCCACATGCATCAAAAACCCCCGGAGTGGCCTTTCGATGTAGTGCGTTTGCAGCTAAGTGGTTTCCTTCAGAAACCGGCCTGGGGGGAAGGGGAGGAGGGGGGAAGGGAGCAGACACCAGCAGAAGGCAGACGCCTCGGGCACAGGCAGCGGTTGTCGTAAGATAAACATTCAACGGCGACGTCGACAAAACGACGGCCTCGATCGACCTTCACCTGTGCGCACTGCTTTGATCACTTTTGGTGTGACGTGCTTTTAAAAGTGCTGACGATCGAAGTGCAGAAGTTCAACAGAACAAAAAAAAACTTCAACTCCCACCCCCCGGGGAGAAAAGAATAGAACGTAGAAAATTGAAGTGAGCGATAGAGGGAATGAAACCAAATTTTTGCAGAACATTTAATCATGCTTGACAAACAAAAAACTAAAAAACAAGCAAACAGTAAATGGAAGGAATCCGACTGGGAAGAACAAAACAAAATCCCCGAAATGGATGGAAAAATAATTCCCGAAACAATTCGAAAGGATTAAAAGGCTTTTGGGAATGGGGAATTATCCGGGAATGGCCTACGGCGATGATTAGACAAAGTATGATTATCGCACGGTTTTCTTCGCACCTTTTTTTTCAGCAAGATGGGTTTAATTTATTTCCTAACCAATCAATCTTCCAAATTCAACTCCCTTTCATTTGTCCCTCGCTCTCTCTCTCTCTCTCTCTCTCTCTCTCTCTCTCTCGTTTTCTTGTTTAAAATATATTTTCTATTACCCATTAATCTCAAAACCAACCAGATTGCCTACATTTGGGGGGCTTCTAGAGGAGCTCAATCTCTGCTCACTTGTAAAGGTGTGTACACATCCTCAGCACCTCTCAAACAATCGAACATAATTACGAATATTTACCCGTACTATTAGTGTCACACTGTTAATGACCACAACTTCCTCCCAACTACTCTCAGCATGCAAAAAAAAAGATTGGTTGCTGGGCTGAAATTTGTTTATTTTCGTCTATGAAAAACCTTTTTTTGTTTTGCTTTTTATTTACTAAACCCAAGGTACAGAGTGTTGAGTGTGTTTCTAATTTTATTTAGAGAAGAACGGACCGTCGTACAACCCACCTGCTTTGTCAAAGGGTTTTCCCATTTGTGGTGTGTGAGAGTTGTTTTTTCTCTCCCTCTCTCTCTCTCTCAGGCTCCTTTTGAGCAACATTCCCTTTGCCACCTTTGCGGTGACCCCGGGCTGGCGTCAGTGTGCGGAATTGCTACGGATCGAATCCGTAATTACTCGCATAGCTGACAGGGCGGCTACTATTATTAAACAGCCGGTCGTTGTTGTTTCTTATTTATTGCTTCTACTTGCGTCTATTTTTTCCCCCCTTTTTTTTTGTTGCTTTTCCACTCTACAAACCAATGAGGGGGGGATGCAGAAGAAGTGAGGGCACCTTAAGATCAAGGTTTTTACCCTACAGGGTGCTCCAGTGTATGAGTGTGCGTGTGTGTGTATCACGGTGTTGTTGTCATCGTTTGTCGAGAGCCGGCTGGCGCCATGCGATTAAAAAGTAGGGAAAAAAACGACGCCGCTCAGTTTTATGCATTCAAATGAGGCAGAGTTTGAAAAATGCATATGCTGGGTGGTATGTTTAATATGCAGAAAGGGGGGGGTGTTGGGTGGTGCGATGAGACGATGCAATTTGTGGCAGGTAATATAGATCAGTGTCTTGTGCCGCGTCAACGCGTCAAGATTGGCACATGGGTTTTTTATTGTTTTACTGTGTATGTTTTTTTTCTCCCGCTCATTCGTCTTAATTTGTTTATGTTTAACTAAATGTCTTTTTTTCCTTGTGCATTTAATGGATTAGAGTTTGGTTTGTGTTTCAGAATATAGTTTATTTTGTACTAGTCCTTTTTTTATATTTATTTACTTTGATTTACTTTATTAGTGTGTTTGATTCTGTATTAAAATGTGTATTAATTATTGTTAGGTATCTTTTTCTGTATTATTTTATTACTTATTATTATTTTCATACTAAACACTTGTGGTTGGGTTTGAAAACCCTTACAAAAGGTTAACGTGATATTAAAAATAAATATAGTATATAATAAAATAAAATAAAATGTGAAAAATAACTTGAATACAATTCTAACAACGAAGTAAAGAAAAATTAATTCCAGTTCGAATGAAATAACAACAATATACAAATAAGGTATAAAAAACACAAGATCAAAACCCACAAAACCAATTCTTTGATACAAAAAAATAAAAGATAAACATCACAAATAACACACAAAAATCCTTCCAGCATGCAAAAACATGCGAATGAAGTAGGTAATTCACCAGCAAAACCACTCGACTAACAAGCATATCTTGTCCTTCCTTCTGGCGCAGAAGTTGAAACATATCGAGCACGGCTCAAGGTGCAGCAACTTGCGATCCTTCAGCGTAAAAAGGCCACCTCGCACGCATGTTACGATGCGATAAGAGCGAAAGGTCAAAAGCATAATCATCGATACAATTGGCAGATAATGTCCGCAAGGTGTCTTACACATCTGGTGATTATACAGAGTTTGCGTGTGATTGTACAATACCACTGCACTTTAAATTATGTTCGAAGAAAGCATTAAGCGAGAAGGAAAAGTGTCGCTGTCTTGTACGAAATTCTAAACGCATTGGTTTTAAAATAAAGCGCTCCACTGCAATGGCAAAGGTTATCCGCTTATTGGGAGTGGTGACAAAAATCTACATCTAAATTGGGTGATTCTAAGAATGTGTTGGCCTCTTTTTCTAAGTGTGCCCGGTTCGTGAGCAGCGTTCATTTTAAAAGTAACAAATTAAGGACTCTCGTTCGAAGCTGAATGTGATCCACCCATAGCATGCGAGTGGCAGGAAAATAATATAAAGACCCCCGCAAAAGGATGATTTTGAGCATGTCCCTCTCTCAATCGGGGTCAAGCGGATGGTTTCGAGGAAGGACTGGGGCGAAACGAATGACTTCCGGCATTCGGGTGGTTCTTTTCCGCATTACTGCCGTGAAGGGAATTTCCTGTCCTTATTTTTTGTTTGTTTTTTGTTTTTTTTTTTTTTTGGTAAAATTTTATCCTCACCAAAACATGGGCCGACCGGCCATTAGCCTGTGTTTGGTTGGGGGAGGAATTTTCGGGCTGTAACACTATGTGGCTAGTGGGTCAAGGACTCGATCATTCCCATTCTTGACGGTAGAAGAAATGGTTCTTTAATGATGGAAAATCATTAGCTCTTCAATGGCTATTTTTCCGACCCCCACTATGGAGATTGTTTGTTTTTTTATTTACATAGAGCATTGAAGAACTATTAAATGTGATTCACATTCGTTACCCTAGATTCGGTAATCATGGACAGCGGTTTTTTGTTTAAGTAAATTACTTCAGAATGATTTACTTCCTTTTGGGTAAAAAACATAACCTTTTTTATAGGAAATAGAATCAATAAAGTAATTACTTATATCTAATTGCTTATTCACACAGATCTCATTGCTTTTAAACCAGTTAAGAGAACTTATAATAATAAACCACTATTTTGAGAAAAAAATTCTATCTGTCGATTAATCGCATTTAATGTTTCAATTAATTGTGTACGAAATAAGGTTTCAAAAATTATATTATTCCCAAACAGAAAAGATTTTTCCATCATCCGCATTGTACACTTTTTTGTAATCTGTTGTTTTGTGGACTAATATTTTTCTGTATTCAAAGTTATTAATAATTGTTTCAATATTAAAAAATCCCACTGTTCCACCGCTCCTTAAGAAGATTTTATAATATTTTATATCAAAAATGCCTTTTTGAAGAATCAATTGAGGAGTCAACTGTTTACTTAAAACAACTCACTGAGTTAAAATTTATTTTGTGTGTTATTATTCCCATTTTAAGTATGTTTTTTATATTTGGTATCATTTAAGCTAAATGGTTCAGTCGTACCTCTTTTCGCTCGTTTGATTTTGAGAAAACACATATCACTTTTGCTTTAATATTCTTCCTAATACGCCTACATCCACATAAAAAGGTTATAAAAATCACCATCATCGCTTAATGTGTGAACGATCTGTTTTTCTTTTTTGTTGTTTAATTAATCAATGCGCATATCAGCACCCCTGAAGGTAAACTTAAATGGATCGATTAAGAAGAACGTATAACTTCCCATTTCGTATGCTTCTGCGACGAATAAGAACACGAGCTTTCGTATTAAAAAAAAACACCAGGAAAGGTAGAATAAAAGCTAATGTTGTAAATTCGCTTATGTAGTAGGGACGGTTTTTTTTTATTGTTCTTTGCACATGCTTCAATCCATTCCGCTGTCATCGATCGCACGATACGTCGTAAGTGCGCGTGGGTGAGCAGAAAACTCAGTGGCTATGCTTAATGGGAGATTGTACTTGTTTTTCGCCAGTCACGGCTGTGTCTGTCAGCTACACACGGGGGGGACTTTGCACAATATTTAGCTGTGAGCGTTAGAATGGGGAAAAAAAATATCAACCAGAAAAATAAACTTGTAGTTTTATGCTTTAACGAAATTCGGCAAACTCATTCTTCCTGCTCATGAAACTCGAAAATAAAACCGTACTGGGGTGAGTGAAGAAAATAAAAAATAAATAAAGTATAATGCTGTACAGCAAAGCGTGCAAGCACAATTTCATTACAAAAAAAGTCACATAAGCTAATCTTACTTCCTCAGAGAAGGGTACAGTAAAAAAATGTAAACCATCATAAGGTATAAAATTAAAACGTAAACGCAATCGTTAATCGTTTTGCGACCAGAGCATGATGGGACGTTTCTGGGTTTTTTTTTTCTCTCTGTCGGGTGGTGTTGATTAACTTAAAAGATGAGAACGGTTTAATCGCAAAACTCGAACCCTAGGGAAACAGTCCACAAGCGAAGGGAAAACTGAAATTCCGTGCTGCCATTATGTGAAATGGGTTTTGTCGAGCAAATATTTACGCTGCAGGAAAAAGCTCCGCTTTTGAGCGTGGCACACGCCCCGCGGGGCACCATTTTAATTTATGATAATCGCTGACATTCTCTTCGCTCTTGCCGGCCGAACAGCTTGTACCCCACATTCGGGGCCGGATAATCGCCGTGCGTTATGGACCGATCGGAATCGTAGCCACGCGCTTCCCTTTTGGCCGCAGCATATTCGGCATCGTTTTGTAATAAATTGATCAAGGTCGACAGCGTGCGGTGTAGGTGATAGGAAACTGGTTTTGTATTTTTTTCTTCTTCTCGATCGTATCTGTTTCCATCGATGGCTCTAAGGAAGGGGTGAGCGGATAGTGCACGAAATCGATCATAGGAACGATGTAAATAGAAGATGAAATAAAACATCTCTCATCCAAATCGGTGAGCAGCAATCGGTCCATGTCTGGCATGACGGAAGGTGTGAAGATGTTACCGTTTCGGGAGTAGTTTTCGAAGATTTTTTTTTCTTTCCCCATCTACTACTGCCTCTGTTTGCCCACCGTGTGGAGTGTTTTGCGGTTTGTTTTTGGTTCAGCAGCGATGACAAAATTGACTTCACCTTGCTACCCGTGGATTTTGTTTGCAGCTGTGATTGCCTCTTCATTTGTGTTGAGTTGATTTGAATAAATTAACGTCACACTTATAGGCGGAGGTTTTTTTTTACCTGCACATTTTGTTGCTCTCTGTGCGGATAGTACTTCTGTGTTACCTTCGGCTGGGAAGGCAAGATGAGAGGATACTTAGAAGCGTAATAATACTAATGAGATGAGGTGAGCTTGAATACATTAACATGATTTCGTGGTTTGTTCGAATATTTTTGCATCCTGTTTATTTGCAATGAAATAAATAAACATTTGTTTGGAATTAAACTTTTTAATTATTGGGCAATAATTTTAAAATTATATTCAATTACAAATGAAGCTGAGTGCACCAATTACGGGCAGGTTTTGTAATGAGCTACAGAAACAAAGATTTTTCTCAGAGACGCACATTTTTATAAAAATTCCACTTTTAAAATATTGTAGTTTGAACATTTATAATAAAATTGTACCAATTGCTTTATTACTGCACTACTAATGTTAGAAGCGATCTTAGAAATTTTAACAGGAAACCTAGGAACTTTCAACTACTATTATCACCCAAAATTACTATATGATATAAGAAATCGGTGGGTTTTAGAATAAATTGCCTTTTGAATTGTTTCGAACTGCTTTGACAACCAGAATGAATACGATAATCTATGCGAGTAAAATATGGTTTTGTAATATATTCAATTATTTATAAAATGAATGAAAATGATAGGATTTTTTTAAATATTAGACATGCACTGCAAAAATCTATGACCCCCAAAATTAATAATTAAATACCACGCAATAACAAATTAGAAAACAGCATCTTCGCACCTTAAAACCCCGAGGGACTTGTTTCGGCAGGGGTTCCGATTTCGTAACGAACTCGGGTGGTTCCTAGGTAGGAAGCTTTACTTTTTTTCGTTTTATTTTCACCAAACGTATGGGATCACCCCATTCACTCACCAGCCGAGCTTAATTTGAACTTATCTCTGCCCTAGAATCGAATGTCTTTCGCAAGCGGTCACAAAAACGTTTAAAAAAAGAAGGAAACCCCCTCACGAAAAACCGAATCGGACCGAAAAAAAAAACATCGCTATAAAAATAAAAACCCACCGAAGCAGACGCAACGTTCGGCCAGCGACCACACTATTTCGGTGACGCCCTCGAGTGGAAAGGATATACCTTTACCCGGTTCTGTCCATTCTTTGCCACCACGCATCAGAAATTGAGCGCAATAATATATGGAGATGTTGGGAAGCAGAGAAGAGAGGGGGGGGGGGGAGAAGGATTTATGATGGTGCAAATTTTTTTACACTACCCAAATTATACCACCCTTCGCCACCGAGACGGTCACAAAATGAAACCTATATCCAAACCTTTCAACGGCCACACTCTCCGGCGTCTCCATTCGAAAGCTGTGTATGCAGGGTGTGTGTGTGTGCGAGCGAAAAGAAACATGTGGCATGCAATTTATTACATCCCGGGTAAGGCAAAACTAACCTCGGCTACGGTCCGAAACGGTGAACCGAACGCAAACACGAATGAACGGGGGTTCGTCGCTTGCGCACGCGAATGGTAGCGCACAAGTCTTTCGTTTTCAAATTGTCTCTATGAACTTTGCTGGCGTGAACTGTGAGCTGGTAGAAATAGAAGAAAGGGAACGCTTGCCTTTTAAACACAAACACACACACCCAACACCAGCTACTGCTAATGCTACTTTTTCAGGTAATGTCTCCGTATGGCGCTACAACACCAGAAACACCAAGCAAACTTTGCCTATTTTTCTGCGATGCTTTTGCCCACCGGCGTTTACTGTCCTTTTTGCTTTCAACTGTTAATCCTACCCTGTCGCGCAACCCAACCCCCTTCCCCCGGTACGGTTCGTTATTGAATTCAGTTTTGACATTTTATTGCATAACGTCCTGGAGCGGACACAGTGTTATATGGCAGTGGCCGAATTGGGCGGTGGTCCATTACGCGTCCAATCCCATTGCGCGCAGCCGTATGTGTGTGTGTGTGTGTGTGTGTGTGGGGGGGGGGGGGATCAAATCGGAGACGATTCAACAACAACATTTTACTCCTTTATAGCTCCTTGTTATTTTTTGTCCCAGACCCAGGATGCTGTCATATTGGTGGAGTTTTGTGCAGCCTTAGGGCGAAGCAATTAATTCTATCTAATTCGACATTTCCTCTTCGGTTGAGGCTTCAGAGGGAAGAAAAAGGAAAGAAACCGAATTAATAAATATAAAATAATGATTCTCTCCAACACTAGCCCTTGGCTTTGGTTGTCCTGCTTTTTTTAGCGGATTGTTACGTCTGCTCCGTGGCGTTTCATTGAGTTTTGCATTTTGAAATAACCTTTTTTCGGGGGAAAAATGCGTAAGATTTAATTAACTCACAAAAATCATTACTACCATACGTAACGTTCATAAGGGCGCTTTGAAAATAATTGGAAAAGTTCAAGAGATTAAATGTAAAATTGAACAAAACTTCTGAAAAAGTAGGAAATATCATTTTTATATAGTTTTTTTTTCTGCTGAACTGTTCAATTTCCACTACAATTTAAACGCAAGTACTTTCCATATATTCTAAAAAAAATTGGCATTATAGTCATGTTACCGCCTGTATTATTCTACCAAAATTGACTATTTTATCTGTTTCTAAAATTTAAAAAAAAATCCTCAAACACCGAGAAACAATTTTGAACGTTTATAATTGTGTTCGTACACAGAGGGTGAGCTTCAGAGTATTGCCTGGCGCAGCGCAGCTGTCTGCGGTGTAAATGCAATAAATGGTCACCATAAAATGGTTCGCCAATGTGTGGATGTTCCATAAGGTGAACAAAAAGCCACCCAAACACCCGCAAATAGACCGGATCAATGGATCTGCGCGCTACGGCAGACGTTACCAGGTGGTAACAAAAAAAAAAAACAAAAAAAAACAAGAGACTGCGCTTTAGTGCGAAACATTTGTCATTCTTCCTTTTTCGAAAAGCCGGCCCATGCCCATATATGTGTCGTGTCCGGTCATCATCACCCCGAAAGCCCCGAACCGAAATTGAGAGCGTTTTTTCGTTTCAAAATCTTTTTTTGTCACAAGTTGGTTTCATTTCTCTCTTATTTCTATTTCAAACAACCCCGGGGTGAAGGACGGTACAGAGTTTAGCACAAATTAAAACACTAAGATAAGCAGCACAATAAAAGGGTGAGTTTTTCTGGTTGTTTCTTGATTTGTGTGTGTTTTTTTTTGCTCTTCGATTACACTAAACTCCGAATAATGTTTCAAGCTGTAGGAATGTTTCGGTCGATCGCTTGTTTTGGTGTGCAGCGTTTTTTTTTTCTCTTTGCGTAGGCTTACAATTTGTGTAGGCCGTCCTGAATGTTGTCTCGCTGACATTAGGCAGAATGCTTTATCATTCACGCTCTGCAACATTTGAGTAGAAATTTAATTGCTCCGCCAGATCTGTTTTGCGACACGCATTGAAAACACATGGCTGAACACAACATTTGTTTTCCGATTTTTACGATAAACATTTACTTCTAATAGTTTAGCATCCTGGTCACGGCACCAAAAATGATTCAGCTAATGAAAGTTTTTTTTTTATTTTTGCAATAGGAAATAAACAATTTTAACTTTGTGTTAAATGGGTTTTCCGACGCATTTGAAGATGATTGCTTTAAGCTTTACAAGAAAATAAAATACTCCAAACACGAATGTTGCGTAAGCAATTTCAACATAATGCTTATTCAAACAAGCTTTTCGGTTGAACTGCTTCTAATACAGTTATGCATTATTTACGGCCATTTTTTTCCCCCTTTACCATATGTGCGTGGCGGTTTTGGATGTAACACCTTTTCACACATAAATTTCAGCTCGCTAAATCTCGTTAAACTGTGACCGGCCAGCCGTCGACACCTCTCGGTGCCGGGTGAGACCTTGCCCGGATTAGGCCGACAACCTTCGGATGATTGGACGCATCGGGTAAAGCGGCTGAGGTGCTCCAATTTCCAATGCAACCGACCAGTGTGTATGTGACATTCTTGTGCAGCTCATCTCGTGAGCCCTTCCCTTGCTCCCTCCTCGATTTCCTCCTCCCGCTGCAATCGTGTTACAAACGATGCGGTGATTAACGATCGTGCGGTCTCTGCTCATTATTGCATTACGCGCGTACCTTCCATAAAGGGGCTATGGGCAACCGGTCCCTCACACTTCATCATTCATGCACGGATTAGGAGTTGTGAAGATGATGAAGAAACTCACCACTCTTCAAACCGCACCCAAACACTCGCGTCTCGTCCCGGGTGAAGGTCGCATCTTCACTTATGCTGCGTGTTTATGTATGCAACGTAATGAATCCGTCCGTTGGCTCGCCCGAACCGGGTGCAGGCACGTCGACAAGCGTTTTAACGCCTTCGGTTAGCCGTGGTGGCGGCGGTGATGTGCGGACAGCAAATCGTCAAATCCGGCATGCGCTCGGAATGGAAATGAAATCGATTATTTTATTGCGCTGCCGCTCAACCCTCTAAAGGGTACACCGGTGCTGCCTGGTGCTATCTTTGTTTCGCTTTCGATCGTGCACATTATCCTGCACGCATTTTAATTTGAAAGACAACCACTTGAACCGCTTGCGATAGTAGGGCGCAGATGGGGGGGCTCCGGTAGCTTCTTATGCTAATTTCAAGGGTACCTTTACACCTGGCACTGTGAGCGAAGTGCGAGAGAAATCGCTCACCGCAGCACACCCTGTTCCGGCATTAATTGGAAAGCGTTTAAATGTAAGCTGATGGCGAGTGATGGTCGTGTTAGGTGATAGCGGATCGCTTTATCACCGACGGTGAGCAATTAAACGTGTCGGTAACGATTGCCTTAAGCTGCTAAACGTCACTTCCCGACCGGTGAGCTTTTAACTAAAAGGGGAGAAACTCGTGTAGATTTGGTTTGAATTAATTCTACGCTTCTAAGGGCCGCAACTAATATTTAATGAGAAAAAAAAACACTCAAAAACTAAGTGACTGATATTATATTTTTTAACTTATTTGAACATTTCTTTTTTGTTATGTAAAAAAATAAGGTGGCTTTTTAGGTGGACGTCACACACAACAATTATATTAATAGCCCAGTTAAAACAATTGATTTTATTTATCTGCTGTAGTCATGTTTGTCCGTTAAAACGCGATGATTGAAATACAGAACAGAGGCAATAAATGCACTACAGCTTAACGATAATTACTACAGTCCACAGTTGATTTGGGCGATTTCGTAAATATTATAAAATAGTGGTAAACGCTAGCCCAGCACAGTGGAAGGATGCAGGCTTGCCTTGTGCCAATCATCGATCATAAAATACCTTGCCTGCCATCGCCATCTTTCATCTCTTGGCCGTGTAACGTTCATGTGGTTAATCTTCAAGCTCCTAAAGGGTGCTCCCGGGGGCGATCTTTTTGCAAAACGTAATTTGCCCCGAAAACTGATCTGAGCATCAACTGCTTTGCGAAGCAAGAAATCCCCATCCACCCTCCATCGTTCACGTCACCATCGTTGCTAAACGGGCGCGTGGTTGCTGTAGCAATAAATATCAACCCTTTCCATTTTGGCGGCGCGTTCCTTCCACTGTTCACCGCCATGCTGTACCAGACGACCTTGTTTCCTTGTGTGCCCACTGTGGGACAGACGGGCATTGGGGGATTGCAATTGTGATCTGCGAACACGAATTGTTTGCGCGATTGCAATCTTTGGATTATAATGGTAAATGGAATCGCGGTCAACAATGGTTTACGGGGTAGAGCAAAGCTAACAAGACCAATTCGTAGTGGCTTACCGTAATGAAAACGTATTGTGTGCACAGGGAAAAGGCGTTAAAGTAAACATTTTCAATATGGCGAATATTATTACAAGCGAGTTTCCTGGAAGATAATATTTTATGTTTAATGATGTAAATATTCCTTCGGAACAGATCCAACTGACCCCTGCAAAGACTAAACAAAAAATAAACAAAAAATGTTTAATTGCATACATTCAGGCGTTAAGGTACTAGCTAAATGGTATACTATTAATAAGAGCCATTTGTTAACGCTTTTATCAGAGCGTGAAATATGAAACACATTTTTTAACATCCAACCGAACCAAACAATGCTTTCACTTTCGAAGACCGTACCGTATTGCCACTAGAGCAGCAATAATTCTCCAACGGTCAACAAAACGTCCAAACGTCACCGCGGTGACATTGCTTTACTTTCGCTAACTCGCTAACACAATCACATTGTTAGCGTAACGTGGTTTCGTTAAAAGGAGGCCTAGTTTTATTTTCGTTTCGCATTTGCCAGCTAGCCAGCGGCATTGAAGATGCGATAACATACAATCATTTATCATCCCTGCAGAAAGAGGGTTTTGCTGAATTGTTTCCGAAGATGTATATTTCACCTTTCTTATTGGGATGTTTTGTTTTTCCCCTTCTAATGTTACTTGGTAGGCTTACCGCACCGACAAAAAAAAAGGAGAGCAACCAAAAAAAAAAAAAGGATGCTCCCAAATACATTGCTTCACCACCCAATTATCCGTCAACCTCCCCAGGAGGTGAAAGGGTCGTACAAGGGATAGAATGTATGTTTGAAGTTTTATTTGTGTGGTTGCCCGTTGCCCAGCTGGACCAATTTAATTTGAAAGTAACGCGCTCTGTTCGGCCATTGTAACGCGACAGTGCGCCGTAGCGAATGGTTCGGTGTGTTACGGTTTCCACCTTTCGCCTGTGTTTTGTTCGGGGCGTTACGTAATCGTTTCGGGTAGAAGAACACTCGTTAGGCAAACAAAACTGTAAAGGGAAAAAAGGAGAACGATCACAAATGTGGCAAAGCGAACGGTTGCGACCAGGTCAGGTCAGCCACCGTTCGGGACTCATATTGTGTCAGCATCGATTGCAGGGAAGTGTTAGTGAAAAAAAGCTCCCTCAACATTAGAGAAAGGAAAAAACAAATAATAAATATTTCATTTCATTTCCTACTGATGTAAGAATCGCACCCTTCATGATTGATTTATTTCCTTCTAATTAGCTTCACCCTTTAGAGCAGCTTCATTTAATTTAGAAAAAAGTCGTTAAATGTTCAAGTTTTTAATATCATTTATTATTTTTTGTTATGTTATAATAAAATTGAATAAGATATGAATATAAAAAGGGGTTTTCCAGGAGTTGCTGCAAAATATACAAACAACAATAGAGATTTGAATCTTTAACTCTTCTTTTGCAATTTTCAAACCAAAAAAAGCACTCTGCACTGATTCCTTCGCCATGTGGGGATGAAAAAGCTTCACTGTAATCTAATTTTGACCAAAACACCAAGTACAAAAAATTAACATTTTGTGCCCTATAATTTAGCTAATTCAGTAAAACATTATAATTTTCCGTGGAATCTGCTAAAGCATATGTGCAAAGATTGGGAACTAGAACGTTCTTCGCTAAATCTACCATTCGGAACTAACAGGGAGCGCACCGTGAAACCCTTGTAAATCGTTCTACATAAAGGGAGCAGCTTGGAGCATTAGTATAAAATGATAACCCCCCCCCCCAACCTCACCCTTTCGCATCTGGCTTGTATCCAGTGAAAACCACGTGCAAGCCGATGAGGCATGATGAATCTGTAATTTCAAATTATCGCCCCGCAGCATCGGGGTCGGTGGTCGGTCATTGATTTAACTTCCATGTTTGCTCGCAGGGATTGAAATCCCTCGATCGATCGATCATCCGGGATCGGGTGGATTAGATTTTCTATTTCTTTTTGTCTTTTTTTCGTTGTTACTCTTATTTAACCTACCTTCGTCACCATTAATAGAAGCAATTTCTAGCGCCCGTCTCGCTCCTGCCCGATAGAATTCAAGTGAAAATGAGAAACAAGAGGAAAAAGGGTTCCATATTCCTCCCTCCCCCTAAACAGGGAGTAGCCCACGAGGAAATCTATCGTCCGCAACAAAAAGGCCGCACTTTATGCATGATTAAACAATTATCTTCGCTCGAGGATCCGTGTGTTGTATTTTTTTTTTTTTGCGTTTCGTATCGGACAAGGACAGGTCGTTCGCTTTCGGCTTTCATTATGAGTCTGGTGGGTGAAGGGAGGGTGGGCAATGACTGTGATTAGCGGTGGATGGATTTTTCGTGCAGCGCTGCTGGGGCATGCTGTTTTTCGACTCCCCATAGGGTTGCTTGGCATTCCTGAATTCGCTTATCGGCTGCTTTTGCTGCCGGCAGGCGATGAACGGTAAGAAATCATAGAAATTAACCTCTTTTGGATGAGAAAATATTTTGCTCTCATTACGCATTGTTAAATCAATGTTTTTGTTATTTTTGAAACCTTAAAACTATTTAAAAAAAAGTTTATATCGAGAAAAATTTATGGTGCTATTTCAAGAAGATTTCTCCCAACAAAAGCGAGCAGTTAATCTCCTCGATCTTGTCGCATTAACCGCGTATGCGGCTGTATGTAAATTATGAATTATTAATAGCCTTCCCGAACCGAATCGTGTCCACTTCCTTCCGCCGAAGGTCAGCCGGATGCCTCGGTAAGGCCGGCAAGGAAAACGATTACACCTCCCAGTAACGATCGCGCTTCCTTATCGATGTAATCGTAGCCGAATGTAAGCCGTACCGTGTTTCGACTCCCGGTAATTATTGGCCGGTAATTTTCCTTCCGCGCAAGGATACCACGCGTGCCCCACGCGTGCCCCACGCTAGCCATCAGGATGTGCCATCCGCGGGGTGCCTTATAAATATGGAGAATATTTTGTCTCGATTTTAATCTCGCATTTCATTTTGCTGCCTGCTTAAGGCTTCGTTTTTATTTTCCTGTTTTCCTCCCGCCAGCGAAACATAAGTGGGGAATTGTTGTTGACAACGCGGTAACAACATCGACAACAAAGAAACTTTTGTTGCTTGGATGGACAAAATAGGGTGTATCGGGAAGGATGTACCGTATCAATCGATCAAATTGGCAAACAAGCTCAGTGCGCAGTGGCTTTGTCGTGCTTTCAGTGGGGGAGGGAGTCATAAGAGGGTGGAAAATGAAAATTGCAAAATATGCAACAACCGATCGGATCCCCGGTTGAAGGTCACTGGCCGTGAACTTGTAACACAAACAGGGGGTGGGAATACGGGAATAGGGGGGTGGCGGTAGAAAGGACATCCATTCAATGTAGATGAGACCGTGCGTGCAATTGTTCTGCCGAGCTATCGGGCGGAAGGGATCGAAACAGAACCAACGCACCGTAGCATAATGCAACATTATTATCATAACAAACGAAGAAATCATACACATGGAGGGAAAAGGAAAAGGGTTGTTCGGGGGAAGTGCAGCAGTATGTTCTGCTCGCGAATTAAACGCAGGAGACAGACAGCACTATTGTTTTCTTTTTTTCGTTTGACAAATTGAATGAACTCGTGTAATACATAATGTAATAAATACATAATATCAATAAAGATGTTATGTAACATTTTTAAATACACTTCATATATTAAAAGCGTGATTAAAATTAAAATTCTAAAGAGTTCATTTTCGACGAAATTTATTTCCGTTTTTATAAGGATCCTGGTCACGTCACCAAATAAACCAATCACCAATTGTTTTGTTGATTGCAATTTTGGCTTTTATATTTTCTAATTTTATATTGAAAAACCGCCTACCACCAGAAGAAACATTAAAGAGTCAGTAAGTAAATTTCACAAATATCCCGATAATACAATCCTAATAGTACCAGTCATATCTTTCAAATTAAGGAAGTTAATATGGCACCACCAACGCCGGTTCCAATAAGTCCAGCTCGTGCTCCCGTGCCAAGGGAATGTCTCGGTGCATCCGCCTTCTTAGAGCTGGAAGCACTCGAACTGCCCTTCGATTTGCTCTTCATTGCTTGGTTCGTTTTGCCCGGTAGTGGATTGGCTTCAGCTGGATCACAGCAGAGCAGCAAGCAGCAAACAGCTACCACGAGTGCAATTTTGCTTAAATTTCCTGCAAAAATATTATCTGAATTGGTTTCGAGTATTTCACTAAACCGGATGCTCTCACCAGAATTGAACTGCATCGTTCAGTATGTTTGTGTCTTGCACTGTACTAACGTGGATAGGAGAAGAAAACAGAGTTTTATAGTTGCGATTTGCTTCTTATAAAAACAGCTGTATCTACTTAGTTCTATTCGCGCCCGACACGCGCTGTTGTTAAGAATAATATTATGTTTATCTTGTTGTTTGCCATAACATTCCTTTGCACTGTAAGAAAAACTAATGACACCATTTATGCAAGCGATTTTTTTTGCCCTTCTTTGTGGTACAATAATTGAAAATATTACACAAATCATTAATAATATTAAAAAAATGCAAAATTTACTTAACTGAAGGTTTCCTTTTTTGAAAAAAATATCTTTAGCGTTAAAAATGCGGTTAAAATACTGTAGGTGTGGAATTATTCACTTTCGTTTCTGTGTAGAGGCCTGTTTTGTAGGGCAACTCGAAATTAGTTACAGGTTTACAGGTTTTATGAACACACCGTCATCATAAAACCTGTAAAGGGTGAAACATTTTTCTTAATCCCCTTCCCCAAAAATAATGTAAACGGAACCAAAATTCAAATTCGGTTTGCTGGTAGCGCCTCATGATCATCTCTGGCAGCCCTGCCCTTAAGGCAGGCGACAACCGAATCATCAGGTTGCGTGGAAGTGTCATAATTATCACTATTGTATGATTTATTATGTTCGGGTGCGTTCCCCGTTTTCGAACGGTGGGCCAGGCCATACGTTTTGTCTAGTATTTGTTCGTGTAGGCGTGAGCCTTTTTTACATGTAAGTTTTTTTTTCACCTTGTGGCTATATTTGCTTGTTGTGTCCCCCAACTTATGTGGTTTTGTTTAGGAAAAGTTTAAATTTAAATAATGTTTTTGTTTTGAATTATTTGATAAATATATTATTTTAACCGCACAGCACACTTTAAAGACATCTCTTTGCAAACCAAATTAATCTTTGAGCAACCCAACACACTGGAACGCCGGAAAAAAACGGGAGGAGAAATAAGATAAGACCGCACCGGGTGGCGGTGCAATCTGTCATGATTTGCGCTGCACAAATAATTTTCACCTTGCCACACCTTTCCCGCCTTGTATTTATGCCATCATGCCGCAACGGGTGTGAACGAGCTGTCAGTGGCTTAGCATGACGTGGCGCCCGATCGCTTATCCCTACCCTTCAACCTCCGCCACGTTTTCCCGTACTCTGAATCTTTACTGGGCGCCACTATTAAAAGTTCACCACACCCGCACACATCCCTTATTCCCTCGTATCCCCCCCTAAAAGGGACACACACGGGCATGAAACAACCTTCAGAATGGATTATGTCTCGTTCTAAGCCTCCCAAGAACGGGTGAAGCAAAAAAGTGGAAATTAAATAAATAAAATAAAATGTCAACCACCGTTGGTGGGAGGTGGGAGGGGGAACGGGAGGGCATGTAACCCCTCCGCACCAGATGAGATTTAATATGACAGCAACCGAACTAAGCACTTCGGGTCGATCGAAAAATAGAAGCCCAAATCCGTTCCGGCGAACTATTTTACAAAGAATTCCCGTGTGGGTGGGAAACTGGGAACCAGCGTTTGGGAAATTGCGTCACAAAACGTTTGGATCATTTTGCTCCCGCTTTGCGTCCGGGAATTAATGCTGATTCCGGAACGGAATGACTTTGTCGATGAGTTGGATTATTTTCGTTAAATTTGTTGATTAGTTAAATAGGTAGAAGTCTTACAAGTGTTTTTTTTCTCTATCTGTTACAAAACAAAAAAGCCTTTCAAAAACGAGAAGCTCTAAAGAATACCTAAACAAAAGATTTTACCCTTTTGGATTTGGTGAATTAAGAGGTTGCGGATACAAACAACAGCATCAGCAAAATTAATGAACAACTCCCGGTGTTTCCAAAAATCAACCATAGCGAATGCTGTCTCGGCATTAGAAGCCGAGATTGCCAAACAAGCCCAGATTGCCAGGTTGATCTTTTGTGAACCGGAGAAGAAAAACTAGCGACGAGAAGATCATGTACATTAGAACCCCCCCCCCCCACAAAAAAATACAGGAAAGAAAAAAAACACTATCTCTCCTTTCCAGCGCGAAGGGTGGAAGATTTTATCGAGCGGGAGGGTGGGCGGTGGACGTAGAATAAAAATTGACGAACAAGGCAAAGCGTATTCGACCTTCCGAAACCTTCGGCACGCCGGTTTTCGGAACAGGTTTCTTTTCGAAAACAGCACTTTCTAATTAAGAAGTGAGAAAGAATAATAATACCGTCACAGCGAGCGTACGACGAACCGCAGCCGAAATGGTATGCAAACCACGAACGTGCGCCTGATGCGGGAAGGAGCGGGGTGGGGGGGGAGGGGACCGCCCGGGAGCGTGACTTACTGCGAGGGCGGTGAGCTCATAATTTGTCATTCACCTCACCGTTCGCTGGCAGCAGGAATGGTAGTTTGCTTGGAAAAGAAAAAAAATAAAATAAAAACCTTTCCCCTTATGTCGGTTACACACACCCCGAAACGAAGAAAAAACACCCGGCCTAGAACGAAGATAATGTCCGAAACAGCAACAACTGTGACCAAATAGAAAAAAAAAAAAACAAAACAACCACAAACCTGCTTCTCCGTTTGCTGGAATGTTGTCCACCAGAGGAAGAAATTTCGGCACAAACGTGATTTGAATCGGTTAGAAATGGATGAAAATCGTCCATTACATTTCGTCGCAATTTTAACGCCCCAAATGCCCAATGCACTGTTGGTTTGAAATCAAAAGACTACAAGCGACGAACCTGCCATAAGTCTTTTGCAGTGAGAGATATTTGGTTTTTTAATTGCCGGCTGTGCTTCACAGTTTTGGTCGTTTTCGTTGTGTTTGTGTGTGCCTGTGGTTCGTTTATCATGCGTTTAAATAAAACTCCCACGTCGTACATGGCGAGCATGCCAAGCCTTTAGCGGACAACCAACCCGTTACGCTGCATTTATTCTACGCGCGTATATATTTCTTCGAACCGAACGGTACAGTGACAGTGTGGTACGTGATGAGGGGGAGAAAGAAAAAAACCAGCCACTAATGGAATGCTGTAAAATTTCCGAGCGAAGCTCGCTCCGAGTGACAACAGTTTAATCTCGGACCCATTGGCACCGGGGTAATAAAGAGAAAGATTATGGTCCAGTGAGCAGCCGCGGGATCGCTTCATTCTGTTGGTCCGCCGGATTGATAATGATGATTGCGATGAGTGCCTTTTAATCCATCCATTCTTTTGCTCGTGATAATCATTACTATTAGCTTAATAACTTTATTTGCTGATAAAAAAAAAGAAACACCATTGCGTAATGAAGTGCACGGTGCTTATGTTTATTTTATGCTCCGTTAAATAAACATTCTGGCATTATAATACATATTGAGCACCTAATTTGGAAAATTAATTATGTTTTACTTTATGCTTGCATTTTGTTTAGTGATAATTTTGTGTCTACAAATCAAATGAAGTAATTAATGTATGGATTATTTATTGTCCAAATAACTTCTTCCCAGGAAACATTACTTTATTGTTATGTATTCAAAATGATAATTAACAAAGTCGTTTTCATTTTATTTTCAAATTTTTAAATTTAATACTTGAATGGCCATCTATGTGGTCTAAGCAATATACAGAACAATCTATCAGGAATAAAGATTAAGAATATTGAGAAATAAGAATTCTGAAAATAGTCGTCGATGCTGGTTATTTGTAATTCGACTTGCAATGTTTCTCACAATATTCTAAAACAATTTTCTAAATTTTTCTTCGAACCGGAAGTCATTAAATAAATTATTCAGAACCTCTAGAAGGTAAGCAAAATCAACTAGGCTATCGAAGGTAAAATGGAAGGCCTCAAGATGTCCTCACTCTATCAATAATATCACTGTGTCCTTAACAGCTTCTACTAATTAACTTCCAGGGCTATCAAATATTGTCAACGCATGAAAGAATTCTTATTTTTGATTATTTTAAATATAATATTTTCAATTGGTAATAAAATCAAAGTCGGAGAGTTTCAAGATGCCCTTAGCCTATCAGTAACTTCTTTGGCCCCAAAACGAATTTTTCAAATAAACTTTCAGAGTTGCAAAGAATTCTTACAGTTGAGGACGCAAAGATTGATTCCTCGTAGTGGTTTGGAGTTTATTTGAAGAGTCTCAAACACTTTATCTTTTTCTGGAACAAAGTTTTAGGAGCATCTTAATGTGTGCTACTCAAACCCCAACTTGTACCCATCCACGTAATAAATGGATAATACCTCGCTTGCGCAAAGGCACCTCGTTCTAGCATGCTTTTCATGCCTTCTTTTCTGTTGTACCAATTAATCAAAACATTGTTGAGCTAGCTTGCCCAACAACGCTACCGGATTACTATCCAGCAAATCACCGCCCAGTTCAACACCGGGTCCGGAAAATGTGTTCCTCCAACATAATGCACCGAGGAGCGCATCCACACGAACAGATCGAAAACCCCGAACCAAGTCGAATGCACACGCCCAAACCGTACAAGCTGCGCATCGAAATAAAAGCACCACGGACCATTATGCAAATCGCGAACGGAGTAGCAAAACAAAGCGGCAGAAAATAAAACAAAACAAGAAACGAAAGGAGGTTGAGAACAAACAAACCAAAAACACACAAACTCCACCGACGCGGACGAAGAAGATGGTCTTCCAATTAATTTAATGAACCACCGCCGGATCGATCAGTGGGGGCTACGCGCGCTCGGAGGCTTCCTGCATAACGGGAAACTGTTAATTCCTGAGGGCTGGGATCGGATTTTGAGACAAACGTGTATGGCACAGAACAAACGAAAGCAAAGAAAAAAATGCTACATCACTGCAAAAAGCAGAGGAAACTGGGGGAGCGAACGGCAGTAGGCAGGGAATAGGCAATGTAGGTGGCTTACAGCGTGTTGCTTGAGGTTCTTGCTTTTCCCGCACTAGTCATTTAAATAAATGGTGCGCTGCAAACGAGCAAAGTCTTTTTGGTCCTTGCGAGCCAGCTGGAACGAGCTGGGTTGGAACTGTTTCTTCTTTTTTTTCGTAGTGTGGCCAAATGGGATTGGTGAAAATGGCGGGAGGGAGGGGTGGGGGGGGGGGGGGGGGTGAGTGAGATAGAGAGGAAACATATGATTAATTAAATTCCATCACGTTTCCTTGTGTGCCTCCGGTTACAGAACGGCAAGATGCAGTGTGCTGATTTGCGATTCTAATCAATTTCCTGACTCCCTTTGGAGTTGTTGGTTTGGGCGGTAGGAAGCAACCGGGAGTGAGTGAGGAGGGGACGCGATAGTCCCGGTTTGTGCTTCAGTAGACAGGCAAGGATGGGAGCCAGCATGGGAGAGGGTAATAAAGAAAGATCTGTTCATGTTTCTACCATTGCTCCGTATCTCCGTGTTGACCGATTATGATGACCTCCGGCAGATAATTCGGAAGAAATGTTCTTACGACTCTCCCACTCGTTCTCACTTGGTCATCCCATGGAAGTCACTGCACAGCAAGCAACAGAGAGCCCGTAAGCTTATCTTCTAATAAGACCTTTGCTTCTTTACCAACGTGCAATCGTTCTCGGGATATTGCAACTCTGATAATGATGTCTATGGGCTATGGAATCGACTCGCAAAAAGGAGATACTAGGTTAGGATCTTTTCCCAAAGATACTTAGGAACACTACTGATTACTACTGGACTGGACGACTTTATCTACAGCTTCAATTTTACGAAGGAGTTCTAGTTAATTAGTTCACAAAAATGTTTTGCAAGATTTCAATATTGTCCAAGGATTTCTCTGAAGTCTCCAGAATAGCCTTAAATAGAATCATACATCTGGCAAACTTGAGGTTTAGTAAGAAGTTGTACAATATCCAACTCCTACAGATTCGGTACCTTCCATACTGTCGTCGCCAGATTACCATGTTGACAACATCATCCCAGGCAACGAAACCAGCAAACTCCTTCCACATATAAACATCCACGTACGTAGCAGCAGGAGAAGAACAATAGCTCGTTAGGTTTGAGCCCGGCTCAATCATTATTGCATCATAATTAAATTGTACTATCTGCCAGCGCACGGTTTCGCCCGTAACGAACTCAAACTCCCGAAGTTGTCTGCTGTTTACGCGCTCGTCCGGCCGCTTCAATTGCTTCAATTCCCGTAAAACCGTAATAATGTACTCGGCGTGTTCTACCATCTTTTACAGCGTTTTGTGCGTCCTTCCTGCACGGCGCTCGGGAGAAGATGATGGGGAGCGGCTGTTCTATTTGATTACCTCCTTTCTATCTCCTGTTCCGCATGACCCTTCGGGGCGTACTGGTGCGCATGTTTTCCCCCCGCAAAGCGGACAACGCAAAACGTCCGCGATCGGTTGCGGAAAGGTGACTCTTGCCGTCACGGATAAATCGGTCAAACTCTTGTACTCTCTCTCTCTATCTCTCCCTCTGCCTCGGACGACCCTTCCAGAGGTAGCCGTGGTGAAAATGCTCCAACTCCATTGGATGGCAAATCGTGACGTGGTTTTCTTTCTCATTTTTTGTTATTTTTTCTTTCAATTCGGATTATCTGTTGCCTTGCCGAATGGAATGGGGAAAAACCTTCATCTTTACCTTATGGGGTCGTCAACCGTTCATTTAGCTGGGCAAAGTACGTCACACGGGGTAAATGCAAGGTCTCACCTATCGTCAAGTGTCAGACGCAAAAGTGACTCATGCAGGCGCTTTATCGTTGCATCCCAAAATGTCATTCAAGTTTGAATTTCTTGAGATTCTTTCGATTACTAACCTTGGGAGTTTATGATGTCATTCGGCTGTTCTTCCGGATCTATTAAAAATCTAAGGTTACACTAAACAGTGCAACAATAAAATCACAACACACAAACAAACCACGCAACCAGAGCGGATGCTACAGATAAGCGGATATGATTGGATTTTCTTCTGTAGCGAGATGTATGTCTCGCTGACAGTAGTGACAGGCTGGACAGCAAAACATAGGAGAAGAGACAAAAAAATAACAGGCTCTACTCAGCCCCCACTTGGCCTGGGCTCTTCTGTGTTTCTTCTACTGTCAGCGTGCGTCGGGATCGATATGTCAACGATCGACGTCGTACCGATGACGTGAGCTTTCGGTTCCCACACACACACACACATTTGCTTCGTTCTAACGCTTTTCGTCTCCCGGGGCTCCACCCAGGAACACCTTCCCCGGATATACCAAGATTTCAATTTGATGGATCTACTCTGTATGTGTTTGCGTCCATGTGTGTGTTTATCTGCGAGCACAGAACCACGCGAACGCGACGTATTGACATTCCATCGGAGGTCAGTCGATTCCCATACCACCGGTTCGGTGCCCATTCCGTAAGACCCGAGCGTGCCCGTAGGCCGATGACCGATAAAAAAAAGGCACCGACACTCACTTCACCCGTTGCCCGCGCTGGTTTCCCCGCCCCATTCGGCCGGGTGGACGAACCGTACCGGTTCGAGACCCGGGGGCGAACTGTCCGATTCGTGAGTACGATAACGTCCATCGATGGGTTTTGAGGTTCTTTTCATTGTTATTACCTCCGCCAACTGTAACGGTACAAGAACATGACCGTGGCCGGGTTGGCCGAAGGGGTTTAACGGTGAAGGAACGAAGACAGCGAAAAAACCGTGGACACAACGCTCAAGTGCAGGAATGTATTGATCTGGACGTTGGGGCTGGTGAAATGCGGAAATGGAAAAATGCAACATAGTTTCTGATGGGGTTGAGCATCCAAAGTTGACAAGAGTACTCAAAAAAAAATGCTCTGGGAAGAATCGTTTTCTTGAGCTCTGGAGAGTTGAGTTCTAAAGTCTTTACCAACACCTGAAAAGATATGGAATTCGACGACATTACGTTATCCGAATACCCAACTCTCCAAACATTTCGTAGAAATAGGTTACTTCCTAGAATTCTGTGCTTCTCCGTGTCGGTAACCAATAATGCCATTACTATATAGACCTTGTAAACACCTTCTACCAACACGGACACCTAGAACCATGCGAGTAATCGATGACTCTACTCGTGAGCTCATCGTTCCAAGGTTAATGGGTTAGGGAGCTGCGTGACTCAACCGAACCGGACCACTATTGACCTAATTTCTTCCCAAAAACCGAAATATTGCGTGTCCAGCAGTTTAACTTCGAAACGCTCGTTTTTGCATTCCCCACACAACTCGAGCACACATGTGAGTTGTGGTAACGCAAATAATTAAGATGATAATTTAGATTAGCGCATTTGCCATCGTGCCCAGCACGCCATTGCCCAGATTGTTTGATGGAATTGCAGTTTAATGCGATCGTGCCTAATGTGTTCGTTTAGCGGTGATAGTAAAAATGCAACACTGCACCATGCGGAGACGGATACGGAGGCATGCACAGCTAGTTCCCCGAGTCATACACATCTTAGCCGCCCGGGAGTGTGTTGTGCATAATTAAAGTAACACAAACCATTAATAAGTCCATGGCTGTTCCTCCTTCCCATGCGGCAGTTGCAGTTGTAGCCTTATTTTTTCCCACGTCCCTTAACTCATCAGCTCGCTGGAGAGGTGCAGCGAAAGTTCAATATGGCGCGAATTCAATGTGGTCGCCTGTGTAAGCTCATTAGCGGGTGCGACTTAAAGGTTTACGCTTTGTCACACTATTGGCCAGCTGCGAGCGTCTCCCTAGGATCATATTCACTTGCTTTTTTTTTGTTTTTGTTTTGGAATATGCCGCCAGGAGGGAACGGTTGGACGAAAACGAAAAAAAAAACCGGTCAGTGGGGTTAGTTTGAGGCTGAGTTACAGCCGACAACAAGGCGATAATTCTAGCACTCTTTTTTTTTGTTGTTACACCAAGCTGTAACACTGCAACCAGTTGGATCAACAGCTGCATGTGGTTGTTTTAGCTTCGGTATCCTGCGATGATGAAACCCTAGACACTGGATCGGTGGCACTCCGGTGGTGCACAAGAACAGCGAATGCATTATGCACACCCTCACAGTGTACCGGCGGTGCATTGCGGGGGGATGAACGGGGTGCGACATGAAAGATCGATGATGTTTGACCGCCGCTAGCAAACGCCTGCCTTAGTTTCTCACTCGCTGCTGGTGAACTGCTGAACTGAGGTGCTGGCGGCTGGAAGGTCGATCGTGCCGCGATGAAGGTGGCAACCTGGTGGCACCTTTGTCTCGTTGCGTTGGTGCGATTTTCCATCAGATTAGATAAGAAAACCGGGACACACCGAAGAGCCTGCACGCCACGAAGCACAGCGTGCGGCTTGGTTTATCTATTTGCCCATGAGTGCGAACGGAAAGGGTTGTCCCTTTTATTTTTGTGTCGGTGTGGATTTTGCTGCCTTCGGCCAACGGGTTATTGGGGAGTATCGCTTGTGCTTCGTGTTGGGCGAGAAGTTCGAGAATAGAAGGCAGGAGATCTGGAGATGGAGGATATTTTAAGTTAGTTTATTGTGACTTCTCAAGATCCTAACCCTAATTCGCCAAGAGCCTTTAGTCCCCTGACTCTTAATCTATCACTTTGTTACAGCTCCGAATGTGTCTACTCCCCAACAGTCGACCTTGTCAGTAATTCACATGTCAGATATTGGCAGGAAATTATTGCATCCGGAAGAGATCTTTTCAAATCTACCCCGGAGGAGTTCTACTCAATGCACTGTTCCCTTGCAGCGAACAGTGTGTTTGGCGTCTTTCCCATCACTGCCAAGTCTCCAGCGTTTCGGTCCGGAACAGAGTCGTAACCCGCATCCAATAGAAACTAATATGCTAATGAGCTAACTTTACCCCCGAAGCCACCGCACACTTCTCACCAACAATAACCTCCATCTCGAGCAGCTACACCTAAGTCACCACTTGGGTGGACGGGACGACCCGAAGAACCATTCCATTTGCATTAGCCATTTATCTCGAGCGTTACATTTAATTGACAGTTTGGCAGACAGAAGACCTCCACTGCAAACGACTGCGGCAGACGACGGAAACCCGGGTGCGCCTCTCATTATTCACCATCGTCACACTACAAAGCGCTTTCCGAACGAAATCAAATCACCGGTTGAAGCTTTACAGCAACAACATAAAAAAAAACCCCTGAGGAACCGTACCGCAACCGCAACAGTGACATGGCTGCAATTGCAAATGTTAAATCCCTTCCCCCCCTTTTTTCTTGTCCCTCTCCCGAACCGGCCTGCGAGTAAGCTTCGTCCTGTTTTCGGCCGAAAGTTGTCGCACAATTATTCACGCTTGCTGTGTAACGATTATTGATCGGTGTTTCATATAAAAACGCTCGGGATGGATCCATTTTCGGTCGGAGAATTCGTGCGCACAGCCGTACGAAGTGCATTGTGCAATGTTGGTGTGTTTGCACACCTCCCGATGGTTCATAGCTGTCACATTGGATTTGGAGCTGAGCGAAACCTCAGCAAGACAAAACGTGTTAAGTTGTGTGGCTGCCCATTGCTCCATGAGGAGTCCCGGGAAGGGGATGGGAGAGGCGGGGGTGGGGAGGGGGGGTCAATGTGTGCGGTCGGTCAGCTTTTGCGATCAGATACGATCAGTGATTCAGCTCGATCAGCTGGAAGAGACAACCGGGACGGATGGTTGCGTTATCGTCTCTACCTCCCACAAACGGCTGTGTTTCTCTGTCCATTTTGAGGTTTTTGTTTTATATGCACATAGACAAGTAAAACAAAAAAGCGCCATTTACAACATCACGGTCATACAATTTAATAATGGCACTTATAAAATCGATTCCTTTCAATTGTAATGTGTTGCATGTTTTAAATCAGATGTTTCAAGGAGAGCTAAATTTTACGACACCATTAAATTTGAAGCTGTTGTCCAAGTAAAGGAAGTGCATTAGTGCAATGTCCAGACATCCACAAAAATGAATACACTGCACGTTCTTGATTTCTTTAGTTTGTCTGAAATTTAATGTTATGGACCCAAGTCCCTCTCCAACATGTCTGGAGTTCTGGAATTCTAGAACCTAGACGGAAGCCTTGTGGGTATGTGACAAATCTTCTTCTTCTTCTTCTTCTTCTTCTTCTTCTTCTTCTTCTTCTTCTTCTTCTTCTTCTTCTTCTTCTTCTTCTTCTTCTTCTTCTTCTTCTTC
>KB664054.1:5425754-5481256 GCA_000349025.1 Anopheles minimus | reverse complement strand
ACGGGGGAACGGTCCAGATGGGATTTGAACCCCGGTCCTGCCGTTTACGACCGGCGTCGCTTATTTCCTCGGCCACCGGACCGCCCCCGGTCACAAATGTTGAGGTTGAATCCCAGGCTAGGAGTCCCACAAATTTCCAATATTCTGGTTCCTTCCTTGGGAAAAAAGGAGCGAATCATTTGGAACCACCAATATATTTTTTTTAATTATTTTATACTTTAGAAAATATATGACCGATCGATCCAACGATACGAAATGTAAATTACATGTCTAACAACCTCCGACTTCTGCAAATATATGCGAGTTACGCGATAATCCTTGGAACGCATTATGCAATGGTTCAAGTGAGCTAAGACACTTGCGCCACTTAACACGTAGTCACTTCAGGAAGCTTAGTAGACGAGACACGATGACATTTCTGGTGTATTTTTAACAAAAACCTCGTCCTGTCTCAGAGTAGTTTAACTGTATGATTGGTATGCTCTTGTTCAGAATTTAATGTCTTCCAAATCTACTCCCTTCTTCACTTCACAGCCATATAAAGATGACGTGCAACGGGGTGACGTACGAGGATGCGTACAGCAGTACCAGCGGGAGAAGAAAACGAACGTGCACGAAAAGGTTCCCGCTCACATTAGCCCTGCTAGCGCTCGTGTCGTGTTGGCCCGAGGCAGCCGGGCTTGATCCCAAATTCGATCCATCCACCCGGATGCGGCTGGTGCTGGTACCAGCCGATGCAACCGTCGGTTCCGTCATCTATCGGTTGCGTGCTTCCGACGAGGAGTTTGAATATCCGCTACAGTTTGAGCTAGTCGGTAAGTGTCTGCTGTTCGGATGGTGTTCCTATCCGCGTCTAAACGGTTGTGTCTTCGGTTGTTTAGGTGATGCGTCATCGTCGACGGTGCAGATAGAAACGCTACCCTGCACCAAGTTCAACTCCATCTGCCAGGCGAATGTGATACTGACGCGTCGGCTCGAACCGGGCCGCTACTATGACTTCCAGGTGTCGGTAAAGGACACCAAGGGTGGTATGTCCGTGCAGAGCTGTTCGATTACTGCCACCAACTTTACCACACCACATGATGTAATTTTCCCACACAAAGCGGGCATCATTATGGTTCCAGAGGTAAGCTTCCATCTTGTATCTTCCATCCCAAAGCATACTAGAACTATTCGCTCGGACGATGTGCTATTCTACAATTGCCTGGCGTGACCTCAAAAAGACACGTATCAAATGTGTCCAAGCATTGAACAGTAGGCTGACCTTTGCGATAATAAAATCTAGAACGAACATCAAGCATAACCACAACCCACCAAGAAGTAGGTAACCGCAAACCCACCGTCGAGATCATCAATTCCCAAAACCCTGCGGACATGCAATGCCTGGAAGGAATAAAAACGCAAAACAATGCATCGCTCGGTTCAGATCCATTTATCATCGTTTCCTTCGAGGAGTCACCAGAGCATTACATTCGCGATGCAATAGCTCAACGGTGGGCTGAACCACTGGGTAGGGTCCATGTATGGAGTGACCGCATCTCACGAGTTTTGCCGCGAGTGAAAAAGCGTCCCATTTACCGACGGGCGGTTACGTTAGATGGCGCTATGGGTTGCATTACGCAACTAGCCCGGGAGTACTGGGAATCTAATTAACCTATATTGGCGATTCTGGTTCACGGATCTGTTGGAACCAGCCATAATGACAATCGTACGAATCGTCTAACCGAACGCCTGGGGCCATCGGATTGCTACCGATTGAATGGAGCTATGGTGGATAGGGGCCTCATGCAGTTCGCCCAGAGCTAAACGTTGACAGCTTTTTTTAACAAGACACAATTGAGGTCTATACTTGGTAGCAAACCACCAAGTATATAAAAATATTCTAAAAATAATTCAAACAGGTTACTTTAAACCCCTTTAACTAATGAATTATGCAACTCTGCAATATTTCGCTTTAGGATGCTAAAAAAGGAACAGAGCTAGACTACGTACTGGCGAACAAAAACCCCTTATTCCAGAAACCTGTCTATCTAGAACTCTGGGTAAGTAAAACAAGCTCACGCTCCACACTAAACCACCTTACTTATATTATTTGCACCTTCTTCCTCCACATTGGACATCCAACCAGGGATCACCTCTGTTCGGTATTCGGCAAAAGTTTATATCACCGGAAACTGCTGAAGGTACCATCTTCCTGCTCGGTCAGCTAGACTTTGAAAAGCAAGCGATGTATCACCTGACGGTGTTGGCGAACGTAAGTTGTAATGGAGTGTGCGCAATAGCTTCAGCCACAACATTGTGAAGTTTACAATTCTCTTTATTCCAGGATGCGTACGCAGAACCTGGTCAGGATACGCGAAACATTGCCGGGCTGGAGGTGGTAGTGATTGTAGAGGACGTCCAGGATGTACCACCAGTGTTCACGGTCGCACCACCAGTTACACGTCTTCCGGCTGGGCTCATACCCGGCGACAAGGTAAGTGACGTGCGACTCCACAATTCACCAAAGCACTTAGTACCCTCCAAGTAACCGTTTGTATCTTTCATGGTGTTTTTTTCACCCTCAGGTTCTTCAGGTACATGCCGAAGATGGCGATAAGGGTGTGCCGCGTGAGATACGCTATGGGCTAGTCTCCGAAGGTAACCCATTTACGTCATTCTTTGACATTAATGAGACGAGTGGTAAGTTGTGGGTTGCAGATGACTCCCTGTCAGATGGTTGACGACTTGTTCGCTGGTTGTTTTGTTACAGGTGAAATATCGCTGCTCCGTCCACTGGACGATATTCTGGCACTAACGCACGCCGGTGATCCAGTCCTGCTGACGGTGATTGCGGAGGAGGTAAAGGTGAGCCGAGATGAACCACCTGCGATGGCCACAACAGTGCAGCTTGCGTTTTTCCTACCAGAGCGCAGTAACTCTCCGCCATATTTCGAGAACGACCAGTAAGTGGAGGACATCAAATTACCGAGTTGTCGAACCTTTTTTTTCTTCAACAACCATCTTACTCCTCTCTCTTCCAGCTATGTCGCACGGTTAGAGGAGAATGCCGCTCCAGGTACAGTGCTGGCGTTTACCGATCCGTACACACCGCGAGTTATGGATGACGATGCCGGTAAAAATGGTGTGTTCTCGTTGACGCTACTCGGCAATAATGGCACGTTCGAGATTTCACCCAACGTTGCCGAAGGGCATGCAAACTTCGTTGTTCGTGTGCGGGACAACAGCCGGCTGGATTACGAAACGGCGACGTACGTGCACTTCCAGATACTCGCACAGGAACTCGGACCGGCTACGAACTTGTCGACGCTGGTGAATGTCACCGTGTACCTTGCGGATGTTAACGACAATGCACCGGTGTTTGAGCAGAATGACTATATTGTCGATTTGCCCGAAAACATGACAGCAGGCACGAGGGTTGTGCAGGTACACGCGACGGATGTCGATACAGCCGGACTCGGGGGTCGTGTGCGGTATACGCAGATCCTCGGTCCACACAATACCTCACTGAATCTGGATCCCGCTTCCGGCGTGGTGACGGTCGCCATCAACAACCACGGATTTGACCGCGAGGCAATGCCCGAATACCATCTGTATGTGGAGGCGCGCGATGATGATGGTATCGGTAACCGAGCACAGGTCCCGCTCGTTATACGACTAATAGACGTTAACGACGAAACGCCCACGTTCGAGAAGTCCCTGTACGAGTTCATTCTGGCGGCGGACTTGCGCAACTTCACCGTGCCCGCATTCATACGTGCGACCGACGGTGATGCGGAAGCACCGAACAACGAGGTACGGTACGAGCTGATCTACGGCAACTACGAGAACAAGTTCTTCCTGCATCCGATTACTGGGGAGCTGAAGCTGAATGCACCGCTCGTACCTCGCACCGGTTCTCAGTCGACGGTCGGTGGATTACGTCGTCGTCGGCGGCAAACCGTTGGTGGCTTACCACCGAATCTCGCGTCCACTGGTCCCACTAGTCAGCAGCAGCAGCAGCAGCAGCAGAAGGAGTCGGACGTGTTCGTGCTGACGGCGCGTGCATTTGATCTGGGCGTGCCGGTACGCTACTCCACTGCAACGATCCGCGTCTATCCACCGGAAAGTCGAACACGGACGGTCACATTCATCGTGCCGGGCAGTGATCCGGACCGGAAGAAGGTACAGGACACGCTCGCCGATATTACTGGAGGACGTGTCATCATACAGGAGGTGCGACCCTATCAAACCGGTGATGGAGGTATTCCTACAGATCTCATCGGTGGGGGTGGTAGTAGTGGAGGTGGACCAGGAACGGAACGATCCGTTGTGATCGCGACGATACTCTACGATGCCGACTCTGTGGTCGATATCGCGAAGATCCAGCAGCGCCTATCCATCAACGGCACGGTGACGAACATCATCAGCCAGGAGGAACGCAGCGCTGTAAGTACTACTTCATGCACAAGACTTCAAGATCACTTCCAGCTACTTGATAACCGTCGACACTCGTCTATTTCGTTCCAACCCAGATTCTCTACAAGGCCGAAAACCGTGTCCTGTTCTGGTTACTCATCTTTCTCGCGATACTGCTAGCACTCGGCATCCTGACGCTTCTGCTCTGCTGCATCTGTCCGAGGTGTCCACTCAATGCCACCAACCGGTAAGTGGTTTTTTGTTCGTTTCTTTGGAGTTTTATTTTCTCCCCTTGCCCATATCATCATCAACCTTCCCATTTGGTCCCACACGTACCCGAAACACACTTACACGTACTATCTCTACCTACAACGTCCTTTACACGCGCTCTCTTACCACTGCTCTGCAGCAACTGATTCAGATCTTACCTTCATTTCTATACAAACACACGTACACACCCACACTATTCCTCTTTCATCCTTTCTGCGACCTGTTTCCAGTCCACAGACAATCACATATTTATACAACTCCCTTTAACACAGGGGTTTTGAGTTTATGTGGAAAAGAGATTAACCAACGTTTAAAATCTATCCAAGTTGAAGCGAACTATGAGACATGGTCCAGAAATTGGAACTCAACTCGTCTTCTTCAACTTGGAAATCTTACCATTCCAATTAAACTCGAAAATCCTGTAAATACTTTCACATTACATTACACCAAACACCTGCTGCTTATCGAACGACCGGGCTCATCCCGCGATCGATAGCGCTACGAAATGGATGAAGGGCATCTGTGATCTTGATAGTTTGCTAGTGTTGTATTGTTTCTCTTTTGGTTTTTGTTTTTTATTTTATTGTTTGTGTGTTTTGTGTTCTGTAGCTTTTGTTGTTTGCTATTTTTCCGGTGTTAGTGGGCCTTGGGGGTTTTGTTTTAAATTATTTTATCTCTGTGACTCAGCTCTAGCTTGTTTGCTAATGGTATACCATGTCTTCAATATTTTGTTTTACTCTGTTTTATCTTTTGTTGTTCGTTTTCCTTACACCTGTTGACGTATTTTGTCTTTGCATGTATTTTTAGTTTTTTTTTTTAAATTATTTCTATACGTCAACAATGCATCGTGAGTTTTGGTTTCTGTTTTCTTTTAATTTGTGTACCTGTTTTGAGATACCACCGATACTGACGATACTTTCACACTACACTACCATTACTTCTGCTACTGTAATTACTACTACTGTTACTACAGGCACTAGCAACATTATAACTGATAGGGCTACAACTACTAACATACATTAACTACTATATCTCTCTTGCTCTAATTCGGTCGCATACAATACAAATGTTCACATCAAGCGGAAAAATTCACTCAACCCTCCAATACCCAAACGCTACATTCCATCTTTACCTTCTTCCTCTCACATGGGCGCGACACCCTCATATGGGCCGTACAAACAGATTGAGCTCGCTAACTACCATTTCTCAAAATCGTTATGCAACATCACGTTCAGTGCCATTTTGTATCACATACACACCCCAAAAATAAAAAAATAAAAATAATATAAAATCTGTTAATTGTGAAATAGGGCGGATATGCTCATCTCCACTTTTTACCAGCAGCATCATCACTGACTAAAACAATAATATGTTATATTTTTCGCATTCTCTCTCTTTCTCTCTCTCTCTCTCTCTCTCTCCCTCTGTTTCTCTTTCATCGTCTTCTACTTTATCCCCTTTTCTCTTTCTTTCTTTCTACCATTATTCCTCTCTATCTCTTCCTCTGTCTCTCTCTCTTTCTATATATGTATACCATCTCTTGGTTTGTTTTTCTCAGAAAACGAATACTTCGCGTGAATAATATCGAAGATGATGTACATCTTGTTCATAGAAAGCAAGGACTTGGAAAGCAATCCAAATCTGTGCAGGTAGATTTCGTGTTTCCCGTTTAGTATAGCAGACATCCTCGCATAACCTTCCAATCCCCACCCATTCCACATCACACCGAAATCGCTCCCGTGCACTGTACCGGAGTAACCCTGCAATTGAGTGAGCCGGAATTTAATAGTTTTGCGCATCTCATTGTCACTGTATGCACCACAGTGCACGCCACTCACACCTACGCACACAAACACACTCAACGCACATGAACAGGCACGGTTTTGTTTTATGTTATTGGTTTGCTCCCCGTAAGGGTGACACGCTTTTTCTTTAATTTTGTTTGTTTAATGTTAAAAGGGCACGCTAATCGGTCCACCGGCAGCGGACAAAATGCACTCTCGCACCTACTGTTAACCGTAAACCATAACCGGACGATTAAAAACAAGCTTACTACGCACACGACGCTGGAGCGATATCCTGCTATCCGTCCTCTTCTAGAACATTGAATAGAATTTGTATATAAACAAAAAATCTGCAGTGTAGTGAGCTTATATTCAGCCTTTGCTTTCTCATTTCCTAAGAGTCTATCAACTAGGTTGATTTTTCGCTATATCTCATAAGCTCGCTTAGTTGAGCTTTATTGGGCTGCATTGTTCGGTATTATTTACATGACGTAGCCAACCTCCCTTATTACTAGCCCGGAATAATAAAAAAAAACAGTACGAACTCTACTTTATTCGACGGAATAACGTGTCAAACGAGTTTCAATGACAGATATCAGATTTTACTATACTAACACACAGAGCAGCTTAGTGTCTGCATGTAAGGAAACAACGTTAGTATTTCACGGAAATAAGAGTTCCTTCCAGGGAAAAAATACATCGCCAAAAGTGAAACAACCCGAATCCACTATTTGCATGCTTTCCTGTGTTTTTGTGCATGTTTGTGCGTGTGTGTTTGTGTTTAGTATATATACTCCTTCTTTCTTCATTTCACACCATTCCCCTTCCTCAATATATCCACTCACATTACTCTTCATCCATGAGCAATTTGAAGAAAAACAAAACGAATTTTATAAAGTTCAAAATTAGATTAACTTAATTTTATTTTATTTTTGTTTCTATTTTCATTTTCTCTTCCGTTCCCCCTTTCCTTTCCCTTTTTTCTTCTATCATACTTTTTTCTATCTTACTGTTTCAAATCTTTCATCACTCCATACTGTCTGTTTTGGCACACACCTCCGGTCGGCAATGTTTGCAAAATAATATTTTTGTGTGTGTTTTTTTCTTTCGCATTGATTATCTATTTCCGATTTTTTGTCCTCCATTTTGATTTTTTCCCCCACTCGTATATAATCCTACCATTTCCATCCGCCTTGTACTGTAAATTACTCAATATATCTATTGTTTATTCCTATTCGGAATTCATCCACCTGTTAAATTTCGTGTTGTAAAAAATTTTATGAATTAAATTTAAAAAAACGCGCACACACACACACCACTCAAACTCGCAAACCAAATTTTTTGCGCAATTTTTCTCGCCCGCCAAAATGGCCTTTCATTCATTGTCGTCACCATCTGCCTCATCTCCTGCCTCCACCATTATCACCACAACTCATCAACCCCGTACGGTACGATGCTGGCCGGTGCAAAACACTCCCCAAAAAAAAAAAAAAAAAAAAACAAAAAACAACCGCGCATCCCCGCAGGTCGCCGAATGGATGGGACGGAGAGAAGCCTGGTCAGCAGCGAATCGATCGACCGATTCCCGTACCAAGCCGACGCATTGGGAGTACCGAGGACGGCGCGACATTGGCAAAGGCACACTAGCGGCGGCGTCCGGGGACGACGGGGGGGACGAGCGGGATGGCGACCCAGACCACCACGGGGATGATAGCGGCAACGACGGCAATGAACGGAAGCGGGCGAACGATGGCGGGAAGCCAGAGAAGCATACGGTTAAAATTAGGTCAGTAATGGCGGCCATTTTTTGTGTTTCTTTATTAGTGCGAAAGCTCCCACTACTCACACTCCGGTCCAGTGGAAAAATCAGGAGGAAGAGGAGTTCGCAGGGGAGATCCAATTTTACTGAGTGCTGGTTTCCTAAAGTATCCGTTATATCCTTAATTCCTGCTCCAATTTTAGGGCTGAAGAATTGGAGAGATTCGAGAGAGTGAGATGTTAAAGTTTATCTACCAACCTTTCTGGAAACATATTAGCTATCAAACAAATCTTTGAAAGCTCATTTACAACCTCAACGAGATCTATTGCGTTAGTCCAGAATATTTAGTACATCAAGATTACTTGAAGCTACCGCTTTCCCCTCTTTTCTTAGCTGTTAACGAACTCCTGCGACCATCTTTTCGAAAAAGGCCTTCTACAGGAGAAAGAGAGATATCGAATGTATTTAGTAGTAGTTAGTATCTATTCCATTTGGGAACTCTTCTCCTCGCACACATGCGTGCCTTGCTTTGTGTACTCCTGTTGCAAAAAAGGTATTGTTAGCGATTAAATTCTACCGCCTCTTCTTCCTTTCCTACGTCTTATGGTTTTTGTTTTTCTTCTCCCCTTATACTGACACCAAGATTGATTTGGGAATTGCGGACACGCTTCACATGCTCTGAAAACCTTCAATGAAGTTACTAGTTAGTCTAGCGGGTGAAGTAGTGGTTTCTGTAGTGTAGAATGAGTGGTTGTAGAAAGGCCAATCCTATGTAGCAGTAAAACAAAAAACAACAAAAAAACAAACATGATCTCCAATGTTTTGAAACTCTAGAATAGAACAGTTCTTCGGACGACTCTTTTGATGACAGCGGCTGTGGAGTAACCCAGCAGTAATCGGTTTGGTTTGTGGTGCTACCTTTGCAGGAGTGATATGAAGAATAAGTCTACCAAGGATGATTCGCACATGCACCGGTCGCGCACGAATCTACTCAACGCCGACCGGGACATGTACGTGGAGGATGTGGATGAGCACGATCCGGAGTATCAGTCACTGAAGCGCATCCACCATCATCACCATCACCATCATGGCGGTGCCGGCAATGGTGGCAAAGCGGACGACGTGCTGCCGATCGACGATGACTCGATGCGTCGACATGAGATGGACCGAGGTAGCGATCTCAACTACGAACGGCGCGGCAGCTTCAAACGGCAGGGACATGCGGTAAGTCAACTGGCGGGTGACTATATCCGTTTGCTTGCTCATGGTTGTTTCCTCTCCGTCTTTTAGGCTGCCCCACAGCTCGTCGCACACGGTGACGATATTGAGCCGCGTGATCAGTACTTCATCAAGGATGGCAATGCGGAGATCTTGCGGTTAATCACACGCGGAAGGAACGAGGAGGAGAACATCTACGTTAATATACCGCAGCAGCAGCAGCAGCAGCAGCGGGCCGGGGCCGGAAATCAACCGCAGTACATAATGGTGGACAACGGTGGTAAGGAGATCCTGATGAGGCGCTACATCGAAGAGCAGGCGAACGGGAAGCAGATCATCCGGGAGCATTACCAGCTCCTGCCGGGGACCACCTTCATTCAGACGATTCCGAACGAGGTGCCGGTCCGGCGGGGTGAACACGTGACGGAGGTGAAGATTGGTGCGGCACAGGCCGGCCGGAGCAAGATGGGCGAGCAGGACGACGATGGCGGAAGGTTGAAACCGGCCGTGTCGACACATTCGCTCATGCACCAGGAGCTGGAACATTCGCTCAAGCAGCAAAACGCACTGCTCCGGCAGATACTGCTGGAGAAGGAGAAGCTAGAGGAACGGTACAACCAGTACGAGCAGGCGCTCGAGACGCAGAGTCTACCGTGCCAGTCAATGGCGGTGGTGGTGGCCGCAACCCAGACCGACTGTGACACCGGCACACAAACCGATCCGGTGCGCGGTGCCGCCGGTGGCATTGGTGGACTCGGCCGCCGTAGAACCAAGAGCGAGAACGATGACTCACTGTCGGAGGATGAGTACGAGTATGTGCGGTATAGCCCCCCGGACAGCCCGGACGGTGTGTACCTGATCAAGCGTCGCCGACACCGCAAGAAGACGAAACACCGGCCCGGTAAGGGTAGCTTTAGTGGTGAGTACAGTGGTGGCGACTCTACCGGCGAGCGCAAATCCAACCGACGCATCATCGTGGTGGAGTCAGTGAAGCGTAAGATTCGCACACCAATCCAGGAGGAAGACGATGAGCTGGTACACCACGGCAATCAGCATGGTCGGGATCATCATGGGCAGGGTGGTCACCGGCGAGGAGGGCAGGAAACGCGCACCAGCATTCTACGCCGCAAGCGAAACGAAGAGTTGTCCCGTAATGGGCATGGAAACGCTGGCAACGGCAAAGACCAGCGACTCAAGCGAGACGTACTGATGGAGATATCGGACTCGCTGCACGGTGAACAGACGCGTGGTGGAGGGCGGCGGAACACCAACGGAGCCGGTGGAGGGGGTGAAAATCGACGCAAGAAGGTGTACCGCAAGAACGTCAAGTACTATGAAGATTCGGACGGTTCGGAGAAGGAGGTGGTGGTGCAGAAGAACTATTTCTCCGCGGACAGCTTGGACGAGATCACGTCCGACGTGGAGGACTATCGGTATTCCGTGACGAAGACGTCAAAGTCGGTGACCGTCTCACCGAAGACCACGGTCGAGCAGCGCATATCACGCCGGGACGATAAAACGGAAACGACCACTACCCGCATCCGGCTCACGACCTCCGAGTCGCCGAGCAGACGACAACCGACCGGATCGACGGGACCTCCAGTCGCACCACCACCGAAAGGACCTGCCCCGAAACCACCCCGGATGAGCAAATCCCTTTCGAAGGAGGAAGGTCTGAACGAGCCAGCGGCGGGTGGCGAACAGCACGCAGTCAATCCGAAGTACATGGACTGGTACTACAACCTTGGGAAGGATTCGGATTCGCTCGAAAAGCGTGAGGCACGCAAGAGGCAGGAACCACCGCAGAATGTTGGTACAACCACGCTCACCACAACCACGACCAGCTCCACCACAACCATCACGACCGGGGGAAGCCGAAAGAAACCGGAGGTGGAAGCGGGCGGGAAGGGCGGTAAACCAGAACCGGCACCACGCACCAGCCCGCCGAAGGAAGCACGGCTGCTCAAGGAAGACATTCAGCACGCGCGCAAAGTCGCACAGTCGCAGCAGCAGCAGCAGCAACAACACCCAGGCTCAGAAGCCGGAAACAGTCATCCGTTGTTGCAGCATTCCGAGCACCGGTTCGAGGCAGAGTACGGTACGGGGCCGCAGGTTCCCGCACCACCGGACAAACTGCCCCACTACCTCTACCCCGAAACGCCACCCATCGTTAGCCGGGACAACAAGGTGCAGATCAAGATCGTCGACTCGTCGGCGGCACCGACCGGTCCACCGTCCCAGACTGCGGCGAAACCGGCCGCCGGCGGTAGCAACAAAGCGGCCGGCACGAACGCGAAAACGCTCAACGTGTCCACGCTGGAGGATGACCACGATTCCGGCATCGCGATGAACTCGCTGCTCCACACCAAGGGCAAGCGGAACAAGATAGCGGACAAGAAGAGTATCTTCACCATCGCGTACGACGATGTGCGGATCCGGCAGATACGCTCGGAGAGTGATACACCGCCATTCTCCTAACGGCGGGCGGGCAGCCTCCGGCAGCGATCCAGACGACGCCAACGCACCCCAACGCGTACCGGTCGGCTACCCAAACGGTGTAGTGACTAGGATCCGGGGCTCCACGATTGCTCTCCACCGGAGGCAGCAGCAGTAGCTTGTAGTGGTAGCGGTAGCAGTAACTGTAATAGCGGTAGTAGTAGTAATAGTAGCAGTAGTACAAAGCGGTGCCGTTTTGGCCATGACAAAATACATACAGATACACACACACACACCTTGTCAACTGCCATATAGTGGTGTTCCGACCGTCAGCTATCGATAGCAGCAGCAGTAACAATAATGGTAGCAAACCGTAGCGATAGTGTTAGTGGTAATAGCAAGACAAAGCTATCGGCAGCAAGGGTACCGCTGTTTCCGGTGTTGGACGATGCGCATCCGCAGCTTCCAGGTTGTGCTTAGGTTTAGGCTTCTTCTGCATCCCAAGCGCTTCTGTATAGTCGCGGTGCACTGATGCACGAATTTTGAAGTGTAGGAAGCGAGTTTTGGCATCACTTCACTGCTAACACCCGCGCACAGTTCGCGTTTGGCGCGTTCCTTATGTGTTCTTACCTGTTTTGTAAAAAAAAAAAAGAAAATAGCATGTTTAATTGTGTACATTTGTTTGCTTTTAGTGGCTTAGTAACGTCAATGTACTGTTCCTCACCAAATTGGAATTTCGTTCGATAGTGTACCAGTTCTGCTATGGAAGGCTGGCAGGCTGGTTAATGTAGGGTAGGAAAGTAAAATTGCCATAGGAAGTAATATCCGTCCTCCCCCCGGGAAGCACATTGAAGTGCAGTCGTCTCTTCTCCGAAATGTAAATAGTCAGAGCACAGGTCTAGCTGTGTGCATCCATTTACTTTGGGTACTGTGAAATGGAAAAGAGGACACATACACACTACACACACACACACACACACACGAAATGGATAATCGTTACAGCTACATGCAGTCGAAAGTGTATAGAACATGCAATTCGCGGTTAGGGGAAACAGCATTGGAAATAGGTAAGCAAGTATGAACAGTTACTATTTTTAATTTGTAGTAAGCAGCTTAAAACGGTAAGCAAAAGCAGCCGAGCGCACTTCGCGTTAAGCTGCGATGAAAGTTTTAGAATGTTCCAAACATGATTTCTTCCATCGGGTTCGAAAAGCGAGAAGATTGTAGAAGGATGGCACTATAATTTAAGCAAACACAATAGACACAACAGTAGCAAAACTAAACAACAACAACAAAAAAAGGAACCGTAGATACTTTTTAAACTAGATTAGTACTTCCTCCAATGAACAGTAAAGCAAGAAACCAGGACTACTGCGAGCGGAATATTCGGGAGCTGCTGCTAAATGTGGGCTTGCGAGACACTTGCGCAAAAGGGAATGAGTGAAAACGAACTAGTTTTTATGGGGGAATGTTTGTAAGGCAGGCCGTAACCTACGGGAAGAATGAATGCGATAAACGATGAATAAAGAGAATTCTCTATTTTTTACACAAACTACAACTACAAAAACAAAACAACTGGTGTTGTGTATCTGATACGAAAGTGTGCGAAAATATGAGACAAGCGAAAAAGATCAATTGAGACAACAACTCTCCCATAGCTCAAAGTGAGCGCATACACGGAAGGGGATATAATACTGTTCCTTTCTCGCGAATGGGACCATCGGGGAATGATCGTCCACCTGATCGATCATCTCTATCCATCGCGCTAGACAACTACAGCGCGTAACACAAGTATTTTAATAAAATGAAATTAAATCTGAAACAAACCAAAGAATGCTGGTAAATTGTGTGAAAACATCGTAAGCAGCAACTCCTAAATACCTACTTACTTACTACTTAAATACCTACCTCTGGAAACGCAATACACAAGCTGTTAGCTAGTAAAAAGCTGGATCTGGAAAATGTGCAGAAAAATCATGCAAGATTTTAAGAGACTCGACAAGGCCCCCCTCTTGTTGAAATTTGTGAAGAATAATTTTTATTATAGAGATGTAAGAAATCTTGCGGACATAACTGATTTGATAAATGTCGGGACACCCTGGGATGGAGCGGCCCAATGAAGGCTTACGCCATCGGTCGAACACGCACTCCTTTAAAAATCACAGGTTGTTCACACGAAACCACACTGTGAAATCAGTTCGAGCTGTGCTGCGTTCTGCATACTTTTAGACGTTTTTAGAACAGTGCCGTACTAATTTCCACGAGAGGGGGGGGGGGAATTCCTTCTCGAGTTCTTTACCGCACAATATTGCAATAAATAATAAATCATTCACAAAAAAACTCACCAGTAAACAAACAAAAAATTTATCGAAATCCGTCAAAAAAGGTTTGACGTAAATGCTGCAACCGCAACGATCAAAATCGACGTTCTCCCTCACTTTGGCCGATTTGATCGTTAGTTAGGCAGAGCGAGAAAGCATGACGATGTATTGTAAACGTCAGATTCAACGACAGGAAATCTTTTTCCGGTCTCAATGAGCAAAATCCGATTCAATGAGCGATCTAGCAACCAGTATTTTGCAGCGTTGCTAATAATTGTGTAGGAGCGATTAGAATCGGACACAAAATGGAACGACAGGAAAAGACACCCCAGAAAAACGGTAAGCTCGACAATATTCGAACCAGGAATGCGCCTCCTGGTGTATCGTGCATGGGCGCTGCGCCATCATCCAGCTGCATAATCTCAAGTAATCTGTTTGCCGGTTCTTTCGTTACAGACGGTGCAACCGAAGACACCATCATTGACTTGACCAATACGTCGGAGGATGGTATGTTCCATTGCGTATAATACATTTATTCTGCCTGTCTCTGCTCTGCTGGAATCAACTAAGGTTTCGCCTCATTTTATTACAGACGACGAAGAATCAGACGAGATTTCAAAAGATAAGGTATACGCCACCCGGAATATTCGTGCTTAGTTTCAGTTCTGGACATTTGGGGAAAATCCTAACACGGATCTTATCATTTGTTTTTCTTCAGATCCCGAGACTGTGCAAGTTTTGCATCACGGAATGTTTGTCTAAATTGGAGGATTTGGTCATGCAAACCGGTACCACGATGAAATTTGATGAATTTCCACCGTGTAAGGAAGGGAATTACCGATGTATATTAACCATAATCTCGACGGTACCCACGGCGGTGTGTTACGGCTTAGGGAAGAGCCCCCGAGAAGCGCGTGCTGTGGCCGCAATCAACATCCTTGACATGTATAACTTAGTTAACTTTTAATGGAAAAGATGCATGCCGAAGGATAGACACATCTTTGGGCTTGCTCGAGCTTTGTAATTTATTTTATCAATAATTGTAACCTCCTCCACTCGTGTATGCATATGCGCCTTTGTGTGTGTTTCCTAAAGGATTAATTTTTAATAAAAAAGCAAAATTATGCTCATAAATTGTGTTTTAATTTTATAAATATTCCTACATCATATTTTCTCTTCGTGGGTTAAACCATACGACACGATCGTCGCCTTACTGACTGCATTTATACATACATACATGCTTTGGTCCTTTTATGAGACCGCCACGCTCTCGGTTGGTTGATTTGAAACGGGTTTAAAGCATCCATACATCTACATCGTCCAATGAAACGATATCCACCAAAGAACTTCCTTTAACACGCTTAACGTTGTGTTAGAACTTCATATAGTAACCGACAGAGGCGGTTTTAAAGATAGGCTTTTGGACGGGCTGCCAGTACTCACATGTGCCTCTTTGCCATAGACTCTGGCCAAAGCTGATAAAACCCGCGTTCGAGAGGAAAATCGCGGGAAGGTTCCACACGTTTTCATGTCTTTGGACTATATCAGAACATTCCCACATTATCATTAACATTTTAATCACCGTGTTAGACAACAAAACAGAATTTAAGGAAATTGTAGGTGCTAATGTTTAATAAGATTATTCTATTATTCGATCATTAAGTTTCAACGAGCAACAAGTGGCACATGCTTAGATTCGGGCTTTTTCGTATATAATTTTTAATGTCCATCGCCGACAGGGTCATGGGACGTCGTACCTGTAGCGGAACGATGCGCACCAGTACTCTCTGCGTTCTCTTCGTTCTGATTTTCTTCAGTTGTCTGTGTCTCTTTATCCATGTACAATTCCGCGATGTCCGAGACGTTTATGTTCAATGCTTTCATCCTCAACCGTTGTGCTTCAATCCGCCACATAGAAGTTTCCTTTGACGAATGCGCGTACAAATCCATAGCTTCGCGATGTTTAATATAATAAACTCGCAGCTGGCGTTGCAGTTTTTCCATTTCTCCTCTAAAAACGAAAACAAAAATACAATAATAACCAAATTGAGAACGTTTTCATGGTGTTTATATGATTGTGAGAAATATTCGACGTTTCAGTGGAGAACAGCCGGTAAATTAAATCAAAGGTGCCCGGTGAGAGAGCAGCGCCATCTATTGGTCAAATTGGTTTAGAAGGAAGCCGGATCGCCAGCGTCCCCGAATGACGAGCCATGAATTTCGCGTTGCCTCCTCTGACCGTTGCCACATGCTGGCGGGGGTCTATGCTGGGCGCAAGCCGAGACCCTTTCACGCGCCTTTCGTCCAGCATTGAAGACGCAGAAGACGTCGGCGAGCGACAATGGGCCTTTACAATGAATTACATTTCATCTTGCAAAGTGCAAGAAATTGATGAATTGCCGATAAAAGAAGCTTGAGAAGCGTATTCTTTTTACCATTTGAACGATATAATTCGTAGAAAACCGTCTACAAATTCAATTTCCAGTTAATACTGTTGTAGCGCCATTTAAATATTCAAATTTTTGACGTTATCCGCTAACAAAAACTTTGTAAATTGAGCTTTTCAACGATTGTGTTACGAATTATACTGTTGAAACTGGTAATATAAATTTGTATAGTAATCAATTGGGGTAGTAATAACGACATAGTTTAGTAATTGTTTCATGCTTACTTATTGTACACGATAAGTTGGTTCACCCAATCGTGACTGTTCGAAGCCATCTCATTTTCCAGGTAGCGAATGCGACGCTTTGCTTGATCCAACTGCTCGTTCAGATCTTTGTTCTGTTCGTTGAGCGCTTTCAGGTGGCCGTACTCGGATTGTCTGATCAGGCCCATGCATTCCTTGTAAAGCCTTTCCGAGTAATGCTGAGTATTAACCAGCTCCCTAATCCGTCGCGGACAGTTTTCGTGTTCCATCTTCAGCTCGTAGTAGTGCTTCTTCAAATACAATATTTTGTTCTGCAGGATTTTGCGCTGGTCGGCAACCTCGGCGAACAGGGAATTTCCCTTTCGATCTACAGTAAAACAGGCCGGTAAGATTAGCAGCTAATGACAAACGGTTCAATACTTACTTGGATCATTCGGCAAGGTACGAATTTCTGCGAGCTCGGTTGTAAGCGCAGCATTCTGTTCCTGGGCCGATTCCAGCAGCACACGCAGCTCATTGGCTTCTTCCGTTTTGAGACGTAGGTTACTTTTCTGGCGCACCTGCTGTTCGTTCAGCTTTTCAATCTCCGCGTTTAGTTCGGAAATTTTCCACTGTGCCTGCGAAAACTCTTGCTCGGTGTCTGTCAATTTTTTCCTCAGTAGCTTGAGATCTTCTTCATTTTGTGCATCCAGAAAATTCTGGGCATCACAGTCCTGCTCTTGTTGTGGCGGCTTTTCCTCTTGCACTATGACAACCGCTTTTGAAATTGCAATGTTCTGTTGGCTGATGATGTCGTTCTGTTGCTCTATCTTTGCCTCCAGCTTCTTGATCAACGAAACCTGAACCGCCAGCTGGTTTTCGCGCTCGGTACAAATTTCTTCGAGTTTTCTTGACGATGCGTCAATCTGATGTTCCAGCTCGTCGGACAAATCTACAACCGTCTTTTGGGCTACATTTAATTTGCTTTTCACAGCGTGCAACTCTTGCCGAAGATTCTCCAGTTCCGTAACTTGTTCCTTGCTAGTCATGGCAGATTCACACTCTGAAATACCGAAACGGAATGAAAACATTATTGCACATTGCGTACTCGTGTTCTGTTGGGATTATTATACAGAAAATGCAGCATATACACCTGGTTAAAGCCAATCCGTACTATTCTTGCCATTACCTGTAGCTATTCGGGGAAGCAGTTGAACGTTTCGTATTCGCCGCTAGACTTGGTTTGACATCGCCTCACTGATCGCCTCACGGCAACACTTCGTGAGAGTTTACACGTAACATCGACAAATCAATCGAAAACCGGTCGATAAAAAAGAATTCCGTTTTCATGCGACGGAATTCTGCTTTCTGTTTTTTTGCTGTATTTATGGGATTATTAATACTTTTAGTGTAAATAACATAGTTCATTCAATTTAGCAAACAGTAAAAATCAATCTATTGTTTTTTACATGAATTACGAATTATGAATTACTTTTTACAATGAATTCTCATGAATTACGGTCAGGCAGAATTGCTAAAAATCAATCTATTGTTATCGACACAGGTTCATACACCTGGTGTTTGTTTATTTGGCTTTTGAAACTTTCGTAGAATAATTATAAATATTGTTTTATGTTTTATGTCGACTTCTGTCCTGCTCCGTGTACACCTTTCTACTTCAGAGCGCGGTAGCTGTCAGTGCGCGCTGTCAAATCTGCCGTAGGAAATTATCATGTATAATTCCAAAACAACCAACCGCCATTACAAATTGAAAAACGAACGAAAATAAACACTGGATTTCTTCGAATGTGCCAAGGTGCAAAAGTGACAATAATTTTCCAACAAAGCGGACGAATGTAATTGTTGTCCACAGAAGAGGCAAGAACCCATTTTACAACTTTTTTTTAAAGGAGAAATGAATTACAGAATAATCGGATACTTATGCGATTACCATTACATGATTTTAGGGAAGGCTGTAATTCTACCACGGAGCAAGTAGAATTTTTTCGACGGACGAAAGCAGTTGATGGAAAGCTGCATTGTGTGAAGGGGGGTGGACTGCAATCAAACCACACGATGAGTAGAAGCAACCCTTCCGAGACTTGCAAAATATCGATAGTGTAATCGGTTCAGCAATTCCAGAAAGATGTTTACACACTAAGATTCGTGTTTCTTTACGCAGCTTTCCTTTTAGCTACCGACTGTTTCACTGGTACTTTACGCTGATAAAAGCACTTCTCTCATCAGAAACACTCGAGTTATTCATACAATTCTTAAAACTTATCAGACAAGTGGTACCTACAGCTTTAAGATGCTCATGAATGCGAACGTATGGTGGGATCAGATGTGTCCGTATCTTATTTCACGTTTCCGAACCGTTGCAGTCGGTTCTGGATCGTGTTCTAGGTATGATGACACAGTACGATTCCCGGGCCTGCTGTTGGCGAGGTCCATTTAGGCCAACCGTACTCAATCCAGCCGCCAACCTGGGTCCGGTTCTGCTTAACGTACTAGAGCGAACACCGCAAAAGGCGGCGCAGGTGAACGGAGACACCGGCTACGTTATGACCTGTGACGAGTTGCGTCGTCGCTCGATACGTTTCGCCCAATTCCTGATTGCCCGGGACTATCGGATCGGTGATGTAGTTGTGCTGATAGCCCGTAACTCCGACAACGTAGCACCGGTCGTGTTCGGATGTTTCCTTGCCGGCGTAACGCTTAACACGCTTGATCCTTCGTTCGGTTTGGAGGAGGTTCAGCATATACTGCGTCTTACCCGTCCTCGTGCCGTCGTAGGGGATAGTGACGCGCTGGTGCTTGTCTGTGAAGCTGCCTCCCGGATGGAGCTATGTTTCGATAAAGCATTCTTTCTACTAGAAGAGATCGAAGGTCACGATTTTACGCCACTGGACAGTTGGATTTCGGTTGACGCGTTGGTACGAGTACCGGACAAAAATGAGGATCAGTTTGTTCCGGCGTACCAGGGTGACTCGGACCAATTAATTGCCGCCGTTGTGTGTTCATCCGGAACGACCGGTTTACCCAAAGCGGTTCGTATATCCCACGCGCAACTCATTGCTTCCTATCAACGTGTCAGCCAGCTGGACCGCAACGATACGATCCTGTGCTTTAGCACACTCTACTGGATATCCGGCTTACAAATGCTAATGACCGGTGTGCTTAATGGTATTAGGCGCATAATTACCGCACGGCTGGCTACACCGGAACTCGCTATTCAGCTGTGCAATCGGTACCACGTAACGCTGCTGCTCGTAACACCAACTATGGCAAGTGATATTATCCGAACATTGTCCCCAACCGAACGGCTGGAATCCGTCAAATTGTTTGCTGTCGGGGGAAGTGCAGTGCCGAAGCGGTTGCGTGATGAGATTAACCGGCGTGTGTTGGTGGCCGGTCGCGGACGATCCTTCGTTGGTTATGGAACCAGCGAGACGGGTAATATCGCTTATGAGCTGATACCGAGGGATGATTCTGTTGGATTTCTTCTGCCGGGTGTTACTGCGAAGGTAATTGTGTTTATTAGTGTAGACGCACGATAAGATCCACTTTAACGTTCCTTTTTTTCCCCACAGATTGTAAACGATCACGACCAACCGTTGGGTCCGAATGAAACCGGTGAATTGATTGTTCGTCCCGTGCACCCTTTCCTAGGCTATCACGGCGACGAAACAGCGACCAAAGAGACAAAGGTGAACGGTGATGCGGAAGGTTTCGTACGCACCGGTGACATTGCCCGTTTCGACTCGGACGGGTTTCTGTATTTGGTTGATCGCAAGCGAGAAATCTTCAAGTACGACGGCTTCCAGATTGCTCCCACCGAGCTAGAGCAACGGATCGCTGAGCTGGAGGGCATACGGTACGTTGTCGTTGTCGGGCTACCCGATCCCGACCATCGCTACAATGATCTAGCCACGGCACTCATCGTTCGAGAATCGCACGATACTCAAGCGCTAACCGAACAGATGGTGATCGAACATTGTGCCCGAACACCGGACCGGCAGGTACGGCCGAAACAGAAATGGTTGCGTGGTGGCGTCATTTTCGTTGATCAACTACCCATGACGGCTAGCGGTAAGGTGAAGCGAAGTGCTGCAAAACAACTTGCAATGGAGCGGAAATCGACCAACACGTCCAATTGAATGGAAATACCATAACGGTCCGTTTGAATTATGTTACAAGCGGAATGACAGCGCGCTGCTGCAGCTGTCAAGCTAGATTCAAAATAAAACAATCCAGCAGCTAAGAAGGCTAGAATCGTAACAAAGCGTCTTCTATTTGCTGAAACAAAACAAATCCCCCCTGCAAGTATAGAGACCAAAGTCTCTTTCAAACAACAACAAATCGCCCCTGCAAGGTTTGCTTAAATGCAATCCCTTCTTTCTATACACGCAGGTTCATTTTCTTACATTTTCAAGGTGGGAACAGTGTATTGATCGTATCGGTTTTCCTAAGAAAAGAATCTGCAGTTTGTGCAATGTTCCAAACTTTCTTCAAATACTACAAATCGAGAAATCAGCCCCCTACCTACGAAAATGTTCTCGTTATCGGTATGGATCATCCTAAGCTTCAGGTACGAACGATTAGCCCGTGTTTGGCTATCTTTCTGGGTTGTATTTATAAGCGTTTTGTTTCCTTGCAGCCAGTACAGTTGAACTGTTCCGACGAGCGAAAGTTTATGGGTCTACTTCCAACGAGAGAGTGGAAAGTGTACGAACTGACAACTCGACCGGGTTTGCTTGTGCTGGCCAATCCGTTCACCTGTTCAGGTCAACGGCATTGGATAATGCGTAGCATGTCGGACTATCCGACGTATCCCAACATAACGAACCTAACGAACCGGGACGTTGAATACTCCTGGTTGGAAGAGTTGCAAAGCATTCCAACTGAATCCGAACGTCGAAAATTCGCCAAACAGTTACGGTGGGCGACACTAGGCTATCAGTACGATTGGACGAACAAAGTGTACGACGAGGCACGGAAAGAACAGTTCCCAACGGAACTGAGCTCGCTTGTGAAATACGTAGCGACCGCATTTGGGTACGGTTGGTTTTCACCAGAAGCGGCAATCGTAAACTACTATCCTATCGGATCAACACTTGCCGGCCATACCGATCACTCAGAGGACGATCAACTAGCACCTTTGTTTTCATTCAGGTAAAAAGATCAAACTGAATATAAAATCGAGCGATCGTTCATATTTCTTTTTTTCATTTCATCATTGCAGCTTCGGTCAACCCGCTATATTTCTGATCGGTGGTACAACGCTCGACGAAGAACCGGATGCCATTTTGTTGCGCAGTGGTGACATTGTTATTATGACCGGAGCAAGCAGACAATGTTACCATGCGGTTCCTCGTGTTTTCACCGATTCGGAGCTGCTGGAGGAGTTAGGAAACAGTGCCGCGCGTTGGGAGGGAATGGAAGATTTAAAAGAAGTATGGAACGTAGCGCGACGGTATATCAAGTACACCCGGATCAACATAAATGTCAGGCAAGTATTGCGGGAGGATCAAAGCACGCTTCAACCAGATTCTGAGAAGCATAAATCTTGAGGAATAAATTCGATTTTTTTAAACGTCTGATTGTTATTAGACATCTTAATTTTATTGTTCCGTCCGTAACATCACATCCATGTTTGGTGAAAGTTAAATGTTTGAAATTTTAAGCTTTCATTTATGCATTGTATATTTCTTGTTTAAGAATCTTCACTGCTTGATCATTAGATATAATATTTTGTGGTAGAAAGAAGCAATTACATTTATATTTAAGCTGTGGTGTTTAAAATATTAACGATTAATATTTTTTCCCCAAGGTTCTTTTTATTGCTATAGACAAGTAGTAATAGACACTACGGCTAATGGTTCTTCTTCGAATACGTTAAATGTTCTTACTAATCTGTTCCATTAGCGTCCGTAGTTCGATATCCTTCTTGGTTGGTCGGCTGAACCTCGACAACATCATACAAATCCTTGCCAGTGGGCTAGATGACGATGAAACCGGTGATAACTGTTAATGAATCCTTATGCTAAATAGACACTTCCCGGGTGCAAATGATAGGATTATTGTACGGGTGAAAATCACGGCTTCCGCGGCTAATTTTGCGGCCGGTGTTAGTGTAAAAGTTATGATTATTTGCATGGAGCGGTCCTGGACTGTCATTTATGGCTTAAATCCTAATGCAAATGATATGTTCGGTGTGTTTGATTTGCCAACTTTATTTCCGTCTTCGATGTATTTAAACAATTTCTCTCGGATAGCGAGATCTCCTTAGCTTTGGAGAGTTTCCATAACTGAGAGTTGACCTCTGCTCATCTCTGCTAAAACTAGCCGGTGTTATAAGGGAAGAAGTAATTTTAGGGCTGCAATGATCTCTAATGAGCACTTCTATAAGACCGGTCCGGCGTTGCATTCGATCTCACTCAGATTAGACTCCGCTTGATCCAATCATCGAGCCACTGAGCACCTTTGGTTCGCAACATCCAACGAATCAGCTAGCTTGTGGTTCATTTTTTTCCCTGTTTGCTTAAAACAGAAAGATAAAGATAGTCCTCTGCCAACATAGTGCAGGAGTCGTGTTGATGGAGCCGGTGTACAGAGCGGATCTTCTGGCTTTCCCTGAACAATGCGCCTCCGGATTTCGCTGGTTATTTTATCCGAAGTTTCGATTGTTCCACTGTTGAAAGGCCTTAGCATCCGCAGGTACAATAGCACCACCACTTTACCTGCATCTTCAACTGGTTATCAATTACACGTGGAACGCCATTACACTCTCGAAGCAAGAATGATAAGCAATCCAATCAACAATCACGCGTGGGAGTAATACTGGTTGATTAGAGGTAAACAGTGCGTTTGTGTGGGTAACATATTTGTTCCTCTTTTTTTTTTCTTATTAGAATCTTTTCTCGCTCTCCATTTTGCAGGCGGATCTTACCGCACAATCGAGAAGAACCCATTTTCCAGCCTCAAATCAGCTCGGCAGTGGCGTGTAAGCTGCTCACGGTAAATTAGACGACGTTCGACGAGGCTGCACCTTCAATTAATGAATTATGAATGGTAATCCGATTATGGACCATCGACGTCTCGCGAGCAACAGTAGCTGGTCTGAATTGGTGAAACAATTTCGGTAGCGTTTGTTGTTCATTGCAAAGGGGCGAACACATCGCGAATCACGCTTTGTAGGCTTACCACACCTTCCCCCTTCCCCTATCCCTTCTGGGCAGATGTTTATGCATGAGTGTCGTTGACCGTGGGTTCAGGTTCGGGAGCACGCTCAGCTTTTAAGCAGCTTTAACGGTCGTAAACGGGCGGCAAAACGATGTTTTGATGTTTCGCATCTCCCGCGGTCCCGAAATGAAGGATTTGCATAAGCACGAGCCAACCCTTCGTTTCGGTAGGTACGCATATACGATTACGATTCCGACGGCCGAAACTGCATCATTAACCCGCGGTACACGGGCTAACGCTGGCCAAGCAGTCAAAATATTGACATTCCGAAGGTGGGCAATAAACAGCGAAAAAGCACTCCCCCCAAATGCCCGGATTGTCTGAAAAAGTTTCAAACAGAACATCGCTTTGATTTATGCACCAATGTGACCATCCGTCTCAGACACCCGAATAGCAACGGTTGGCTCGAAAAACAGGGTGAACAAAAATCTTATCTTTCTAGTGGCCCTTTATGTCGCATCAAAATCTCACCTTCAATGTTTCTTTTTTTCTTGATGCTTTTTTCTCTGTCGCGGAAGAAAATAGTTTGATTTATCGAACTTCGTTTGGGTGGGTCGTTAAAAAATAGATTACTTCCTTCGGTTCGGCCCGCTCGGGAAGCAAACCGCTGGCCCGATTAGGCTGCGCGATCGTCTTAATCGGCCAAGCTGCCGAGGAGACCGTACGTCCCGATTTCGCCATGATATGCTAATTGAGCGTGACTTCATATCGCCGGACGGGCCCCGGATTTGGATTCGGGTCGTTAATGTTTGTTTTGTTTGCGTTGTTCTTCGCTGTCGGCTGTCGTTAATGTTTGTCATTTTTGAAGCTTCGATCGCTGCGAAATGGAATGCTTTCATAGGTATGGTGCTGCCTATGTGGAGGGGTCCAGATCATAACCCCTGCCCAGATAAGCTCGAGCACCTTGAAGCTTTTAAATCGAATCAGGTGTGTTAGGGTGGGTTGCGCAAAGTTGCGGGGACTCATTTATCATCACTAGCGGTGATTTATCAAACGGCATGCGGTAATCGGTAACGGTTACATTTCTATTAGCGATGGTCGTTAGTGGACGCAGGCTACGAAGGCTACGGCTTGGAATTACAAGGGAAACGAACCATGGACGACACATCAGCACCCTTTTTGCTTTTCCTGTTCACAGTTAATGAGGGTGGTAAGGGTTCTTTTGTAGATTTTACGGTTTTTTTTAGTATATTTAAGATACAGTCATCAATTGTATTTTGATAGACATCAATTTTGCATTTAATTCTTTTCAGAAAATTATATTAGCTTCTAGTGATGCCTGCAAATAGTGTGGGTCTCAAGAACTCTTTTTTTTGCGCGTCAGATTATTAACATCTGTTATAAATTTCAAGTCAAGTTGCTTTGTAGATCATTCATCTCAATAAGATCTTCTAGAAACCACAAGTTAATGTAAAATTTTAGAAATGGAAAGTATCTCTCTCAACTCTCAATCACTAGAGTAGGAACTCGGAGCTATAATCACACCTGGTAGAAAAATAAAACACAATCGAACTGCTCTCTATCTTAAGACGTTTCGGTTGTAGTTGATTTATGTGCTTACTTTGTTGACTTTTTGAGTTTCCCCTTGAGCTTCATTACTCACGCCATTGATATTATCTACCAGGGTGGGATTAGAATGTTAATATTGCTGAACTATCTCCCCAAACCACCATTAAGGCATTGATAGTCGGGTATTAAAATTTCGTGAACTCCTTGCTTACAAAGTTTTCTTTTTCTATGCCTCTCCAGGTATCACACCATCCTTTTTAATTAGTGCTGCATGCTGAGGTTGATCATTTGCGGTACATCTGACTGATAAGAAGGGGGAGCGGCGATATAAAATTGTGCTGAAGATGCTTTCTGTGCGAAAGCCTCGAGTAATGTCTGGCACGTCCCAAATTTCCAGTGCAAAATATAGATTGCGTGATCGGCGGTAATAATTGAATATCGCGAACAACCCGGGCAGCTACCGCTTCACGATTTCGATAATATCATCTTCATCGTCCACCATCATCATCATCGCCACGAGCTGTTGGGATAAAGTGTCGAAGCCAATCGTGAATCGCTCCGTTCCATGTTGTTCGCCCAAAAGTGGCCTCGGCACCCGGTACCTTCTAATCTAATCATTTTGCCAGGTTCATCATGGCTGCCGGCGCACGGTAAGGTGCACTTGTACGCACGGCTCGTATTGGGAGTGATGAAGTAAGCGAGCACACACACACAAAAAAAAAAGGGTCAGCGTTCGGCCCGCGTTGCGTTGTATTATAATTAAATTGAAAGCTTCGTTCCGATTGATACCTACACTTAGAGTGTGCTCCGGTGAGCTGTGTTGGAGGGTGTCCCAGGTGGCCGCCTTCAACCGGTCGAATTATTGTATGTTTTTGCTCGCTTCTCCTCTCTCTCTCACACACACACACGCACACCCCTGTGGCAACCCGTGAAAGGATCTTCAAAATTAGCGCAATGGACGCAAGCACGAAACGTTTATTAATTTGTGTAGATTTATCACAACACTTCCTTCGGTTGGATGGTGGTACTGTGCAGGCGCGGAACGGTTTATTAGGCATTTAATAGGATTTCACAGGAAACCGTTGCGACGAGGCGTTACGAAATATTGATCGCAGTCGGCTAATTGCGGAGCGCGTTAGTTTCGGGGCCGGGCAGGTAACGCTTCTCGCAAAACGTACGCGTATAGTAGCCCGGTCGCTAGGTGTTGTTTAACAAGAGTCGTGGTGTGATTTAATGCATCGCTATCGAACGATAGTCGAACGCGTTGTCGGATAAAGCGCCTGTATGTGTTCAGACCGTGTGAAAAGCTGCTAAAAAGCTTCTTGTAATTAACAATACTTCTTGCTAAATGCACTCCAACCCGAACCAATATGCTTTTAGGCACAGGTTTGGTTATTAAGCAGCTTTTAGATTTAGGGCGCTGGTAGATTCTACCGAAACTGACCATTGTTACCATTGTTAATAAGCTCACACAATCTAACAGATCTAGATAATTTTCATCCAACATTTGAAGCAAATGTTGCTGATTATTACACAACACGAATATTGTCATATGAATAAATTGATAAAGGTTTACTAGATTTGCCTATAAGACAAAAGTCCTCAGAAGCCACAGCAATAGGGAGGCTGAGATACCCAATCCTTTTGACTTTGAGAAGAGTGTAGTTTGGGATATACTGTTGGGGATTAAACTTTACACATGCAGGCTATCTGGTCAGCCTTGGGTGGCTTTGAGATTCTAACGAATATCGAACCCATCAACGCCATCACACTTAATCTCGTGGGATTAATAAGACTTTAAGGCTTAAGTTATCGTGTATCATTACAATGAACTGAAGATGCTATTGGAGTTCGGTGAGTTTAGAATAGTTTTCTCTGACTGTATGTTATATGTCATCGCAGTTTATTTGACTCCTGTTGACTTGAAACTTGACTCTTACTGCGATCGCGCCTTCATTAGTGTCTTTAGAAGGGATGTTGTCTATTAGACAGTTGAAAACAGACTTAGCTACTGTGGAACGCTATTCGCTATCAAAATCTGTAGAAGAAAAAAACTTTGAAATATCGTTAAATTTAATTTCAATTCGTCTTTGACTCCTAACACATATTTTAAATGAAATGTATCTGTAAGTAAGATGGTCACCAGTTCGTGAGCGATGGATGTCGGTAGTCCGATGTTGTCGTTTATGCCCACTCACAAGCTCCATCCACTTCCACGATAAGTCCAACACAATGGATGCAATTACAGGACCGCGGAGAAGACGACGAAAATAAAAGAAAAAACTCCTCCCGAAATGTCACTCCAATGTCTGTCGAGTGCAATTACAATTTGTCGTACCGTGTGCCAGGGTGTAGTCGCTGGGATGGGTGTGAACAAAATCGAACCGTCACAAACAACGAAGAACATTATCCCGGACAGATCCTGCCCGTGGGTGTACTATCGACATGCTGCCGTCGCATGATTCCCGGGCATCCGTGCTGAGTGGTTGTGTGACTAATTGGCTTCGACACACGCCTAAACTTTTTTGTCGACTGTCCCCTGGAAAGGATGTTGGCCTTTCGCACGCCTGGCGTCTGGAACGTACCGTGGCCGGTGGTGCGTTTAATTTGGGCAAACTTTTCAAGTAATTCGTTCCAAACCCTTCGATGGAACGGGTGCAAGGGTAGACACGATGTGGACGAACTTTACCGCACACTTGGAATGGTTTGCATCTCTCGAGGGCACAAACATATCCGCTCGAACCAACCCATAACATAAACAACATGTGGATGTAGGTCAGTTGGGCGATAAGCGGTAGCAATATGGCATCCGAGTTTGGAGTATTTGTGAGTGTCTATGGGTGAGGTGGGTGTCGATGGAATCCTCGCTCCGAAATTGGGAACCCGGGGCTTGGAGTTGGCTTTGCGGTTTTTTTTTGTTGTTTTTGCGGAAACTCCCATGTTCGGAACAAGCGATTCGTACCAGCCCAGACGTGGACGGAAGTGTGCAGCGAGGTGTGCGTGGATTTTTTGGACGAAATATTGACTACATAAATATTGGTGTTAATGTTGAAACCCGGGTACCCGGGCGGGTTCGTTGTGGGTTTTTCGAGGGTTGTTGATAACACTTGGGCTATTCATTATGGTGCCCACTTTTAGTGTTTTGCCGGTTCCCCTTTGTGCCAATGGAATAAACTAATGGAGTTCCGGAATCGTTTTTGGAGGATTCCGGATGCCGAAAGTGAGTTTCACTCGGGTTTTACAACCCTTCCTCCACGCTAGGCTCTGAAACCGAACCCTCACGGGCCTATATCTCGGACACTCTCGTCTATATACGTTTCGGACGCTATCGTCAGCAGAATTGCACATGTACATGCACGAATTATAATAGGCAATCGTTTCTTGTTGGAGGATGGGATGTCTTAAATTTCCAAAACTTCAAAAATTCAAGATTAACGAGATGAAATGAGAGACAATTTTAAATGGAACTGACTTTGTCAAAAGTTTTTTTGGTTTGCTAGTAATATTTAACAAGTTTTAGTTAAGTTGACGATAATATTTGCCTTTAAATATAAAATAATGAGCCCATCAATAGCAACTGCACATCTTAAAGCGGAATGTTTTATTCTACCTGATTGATGTGTATGTTATTTTGAGGGTATTGAATTCTTATCTACCCAAGAACCAAACATTACTCCAATAGCAGCTCTCTACCGTCACTTTCATCCTGTTCCCCAGCGTATAATGGTGGCCAACTCTCAGCACAACTATTTTAATTCCCAAATTCCTCCTGTGTACCGAAAGCTATACTTCAATGTTTCGGAAAGCGAAGCATATTGTAAAAAGAGGGTTGTAAAAATTAAAATTTCTCCTAGACTCACATTTGCGCGGGTTGTTTGAAGTGCTGGTGACAAAAGTCCCTAGAATGGAAAGCCGCTTGTTGTTGCTCTCTGTAAAAGTGTGAGGGTTCCAGTTGTAAGGGTAGAAATCTAAACTATACTTCATGTACATCTCTTATTTGGAATCTCCTTTCTGTTCTGATGTTTGATAGAACAACTTCAAGGGACTTCAAAGTACTAGCTATTTCTAAACCAATACTACAATTAGTACATCAGGTACCCTATCATAAATATTTGGAAGAGTAAAAGTGTAGAGCAGATGATTATAGGTTACAAAAAGTGTCCCGTAAAATGTAATTCTTTGACGCCAGGCCATCTAGGGATCTGCACGTGAACCCTTTTGTGCTATTGCAATTACGAAGCTGTACCTTATGAGTCAGCCTAACATTTCTGTCTGCATCAGAGAACACAGCCTTTTTTCTTTTGTTCCATGTTGGTCGATAATTAAAGACAAGTTTAAAAAAAAACGCAACGCTGTCCTGATGCATTCTGTCACGAATTAAAGAATGTTTTAAGCCCATCCACTCCACTCCGGGGTACTCCACCCCACAAAGACCGGGGGGAAACTATAAGTGGAAAATAACAGTGACCGGTGGCAATCGATTTTCGCCCACCCAACCCTTTGTGCGGGTACGCACCTGTGCTCCTGTAGACGCTTTCCAGAAGGATGTAGCAGCTAGGTCCCGGTTCGTGTCAAACGCTCACGACTTCCGGTTTGTAGTGTGAAATGACAGCCGAGGGACAGGATAATTTCATAATTTTTCAATTATAATTTGCACTTGCCCTATTCTACATTTCAATTCGGGCTGTTTGGTGTGGGGAAATGCAAACCCGCACACGCACGCCGGTGGTGGGTTTTTGGCACGCAAAATGCAAAGCTGCGATTGAGAGCTATGCTGCACACAAAGACGCGACAGTGAGTGAAGGATGTTTTGCTGATTGAATGAGGTTTGTTTTTTGGTGTTGAGATGTTCAAGAAGAATTTTTTTTCTATGTTTATTTTATATATTATCGGATAATTGGAATCTTGACGCTGAGTCCTTTTCTTTAACGAACTCATTACACATGAACTCACCTGTAACTCTTGAAGAGAGCTGTTCTAATGTCCAACGACGTTTAATGAGTTTCATGTGATTTCAAAAATCCTCAAGTATTCTTTATATATTTTATTTAGAAAATATATATTAATAACCAAAAACACTTATATAGCACATGTATAGTTGCAAAAATACTATCCCATACTGTAGATGTATGCGTCCCAGGTTTTTATGGAAATTGTTGTTGAAGCCAACCGAGCACCGAAAGTGACTAATACTACCGAAATAAAAGCCTCAAACACATTTTTGCTGATTGATTGATTTGCCCGATCCCTCTGGAGGTGGAGGTATATCGATAACGTTATATATATCTGACCCAACAGTAGAGCAGGCTTATACCTTTTAAGATTATCATTCCACTACCCAACGCTACAGACCACCAAGAGAGTCCTAATTGCACGGATATGCTAATTTGAAATGCAAGTCCTGCACCGTAGTGCATATTACTAGACGTTAGATGGAATGCATCTTCGTAGTGGAACGAAACGGAGCTTATCACCCATGCACAAGGGTTTCGAATGTGATACCGGGATATATTGGTACGTCTTGGAGAACGCCATCCACCATCGAATGGGCGTCTATCAGTCCGTTTCGTCCTGCAGTTGTTTGAGATGGGCAATATCACTGGCCGGATAAGATGGGTAAGTCGTCTGGTTCCTGCACGATTTACTTCCGATGAGCCGGTTCGAAATCAAAATGAAAAATACGGTATTGCTTTCTGAAGCATCCTCGAGCTGTCAGCATCTGGATATGGGGGTGAACCGTCCGTTGAGGTTACGTTTGCCCGGTGATCACTCTACTTGAGAAACAATCGAACATCCGGGCATGGGGAAAGTAGCTTTCGTTTCGGGAAAGCAGGAAAAAACTGGAGAAAGTAATTAATCTGACTTGATAGGGGGATACAAGACACAGCGCACAAAGGTAGAATATAGCAGAGGTCATCCATCGAGGTTGATTGAAGATATGTTTCTTTCCATGCACTATGGTTGTATTTTCTGTACAAAACACGACAAAAATAACAAGTCACAGTTTTGTGAATTGAAGCTAGCAAAACTATCACCTTTACTTATCGAATTTCTTGGACCTGGAGTTGAGTTTAGTCTTTGTGGGTCTGGATATGTTTGGTGGAGATTTATGCATGCTCTATCTCCTCCCATAGTGCGTTTGTTTGGAGCTTGAAATCTTGAAGTGATATCGGATGTACGTATTTTATCATTCAATTGGAATCGGTGTGGTAGCACTTCACTTCCATCCAACTGCAGCCCGAACAGCTTGAGCGTGCTGGAGGAGTCCAGCTATGTATATCGCCCCGCTATCCGGCACTCCAAATCGATGCGTTCCCCAGACTGTAGCGTGAGCGTCCTGTGACATCAAAAGTAGGAAGCGATGGAGGCGAGTGCCGGCACCATCCATTAGTCCCCCCCGGTGAAGGAGAACCGGAGAAAGTTTTGCGCCAAAGAATCTGCATGATGGACGAGTGTAGGATTGCCAGTGGAAATGTTGCAAACCTAACCTCGTTTTTCCCGATTGGCCTCGAACGCCGATCTTACCAGCGGGAAAATAAAAGCACAGTGTACACTCAAGTCGTGCAAGTTTTACAAGAGGATTATTAAATTTAGCAACCAGATAGCCACGAGAGCCGAGTGCCTTTTCGGGTAAAGTTGTTCCGTATCAGTTTAGCTTTTTCATCAAGCAAAGCAAAGTCCCAGGATCGATGACGCACAAGTTTTGTCCCGCTGCCAAGCCGAGCGGTTTGCGAAGATGAGGACTCGGCGTAACATAATACGTAGCCGGATGTGGTAGCATCTTTCCTTTCCGAGCTGGAGCAGAGTCGTGGGAGTGGAGCTGTGTTTTCGCGGGTAAAAAGGATACGAGCGTGCTACGGGACAGCAAATGGGTGACACAAGAAAAGGTTAATTAGAAGAGTGTGGGTCTCCGCCGTCTGCTACCATGCGGGCAGGGATACCATAAATTGGTGCCCAAATGGTTGCCTTCGTTTAGCGCATCATTAGGAAGTTCGTCTAGCGGAGGGTCGTTAATTAACGAAACCGCCTCGTGGTTTGTTTGGTTTCGTGGGTGTCTTGTGGAGCCTTCCGTGCGGATTGAACTACGGAGACGAAAAACGTGCAGTTTAGTGTTTTTTTGTGGGTTGTAGGGTTAAAGTTAACATGTCCAACCCGTCACAAATTGATATCGATGGGCAATGCTGTCTGCCATCGGTGTAATTACAGGGTTTCCCCTAGCTTTGGTTGGCAATTTTCCATTGCTTTTCCACCTCATTTCGATAACGTTCTTTTAATCGTCCACAAGACGGCTTGTGAAGTTACAAAAGAGTCGTTGAAGACCTTCCTATAGTGCGTCAGAACCGTTCGAATCTCACAGGGAACTGATCCAATGGGAATGTATTTTATTATTTATAGTTTAGTGTAAAGGATCTTTAACAGCCAACTCCTTCAACTCTGAAGTTTTGAATTGCTCCAAGGATACTCTGGACTATTCCAGAGTTCGTCACCAGAACTCCATTTTAATACAGCTTTGTTGATTTTCACTCTTATTTGTATTCTAATCAATTTCCCGCGATATTCAAAGGATTTATTGAAGTTTACTGAAACCGTTTGAGGAGTTCAGCATTTTGTTTTAGCTTATTCGATTATATTCTTTGATCTTTATTTCTACTTTATTTATCATTACGCTTTTCTCGAAATCCTCCCTGAAGAAACTAGCGTATTTTCAAATGTTTTCCATACAATTTTTCCGAAGTTTTGGCAGTTTTATGTAGAATTTTAAAACTGCGTTTCGTGGAATATCAAAAAGTAAATCATACCGATAAATGATACTAAAAAGTTTTTGTTGAGGTTTCCCTTAGATCTCCACAAGAAATTTGGCGTGTTTTTAAGAGATTCCCATTAATTTTTCGTCAGAGTTTCTACTATTTATTTCCCTCAAAATTGTCAAAATATTGTTACAAAGAGTTGTTTTTAACTATTTTATCCACGTGATAACCCTGCAATTTAGTTTAGAAAATGGTTAACGCAAGGAAATAAAATGTTTGCATATTTTTCTACGACTTGAATGGGATTTCGAGCAAATCTACAATTGATGAAAGCTGTTTTTTTTAAATCGGTGTCGTTACATCATGCCCACCACTCTATTACAAAACCCCATAAAGCCGCCAGCAATCGTGTAACATTGGTGTAACGTTGTGCATGTTTACATTCCATGCGCTTTCCTTCTTGTTGTTATTATTGCGGTGGTGATGTATATATATGCATTCCGGTTTTTATTACCCATCATCAAAATCGTATTACGATTCGAATGATACCGATAGGGGTGAGTAGTGGGAGTGTGACATTTTCAAATGAGACCGGAAATATCACCAATAATGTGGAGGTATGTGTTTGCAGTGTTTTTTTTTATTAAAGCCACTTATTACGTTTTTATGCACATGTGGGATAAATAAAACAGACAGAAAAAAAAGTATATAAACACATCGGAAACGATTCTCGCATTTTGCAACTGGGGGGGAAAATTGGCAAATCCTTAATCTCATTTCAATGTGTTCCGCCCGGTGGCCTCCGGTGGTTGACAGATAGATGGAGGCATTTTTTTTTTTGTTTTTTGGAAAGGTTGTCGGTTACCATTCGCCTAGCATTGTTTGCCGGTGATCGAACGCAAACGCGTTGTTTCGGTTTTGTTTCTTTTGCTGCGCCGGTGATGCAGCATTCGTTGCACCATTTCTCTTTGGTTTGGCCTTTCGAAATATATTAAATGTATTTTATGTATGACACTGTTACGGTGTTTCTGTTTTTCTTCCCTTTGCTAGCCGAGTATTGCTTTTGTTTGACATTTTTTATGTTTTGTGTTCGCTGCACCCACCCTGCACGCATACCCACACGTTACGGAATGAAATGTTGATCGCACTTTATATGTTTTATCATTTTTAATTAAATTCTCTCGGCCGTGTGAGTGTTTTTTTTTGGTTGTTGCTTTATGCACACCATTTTGTTGTTGTACCTTCCATTTGTTGAAGTGTTTTATTGCCGGGTTTTCCATATCGGGTTTTGTTTTTCTTTTCGCCATCCAGTTTGATACACGCTGCTATAGTTCTCACTTTGCACGCTTCATTCCCGCGTGACACTTCATTTGCACGTCGCACTGCTTTAGCGCGCCGGTAGCCATTATTGGATCTGCCAATCGTTCCATTTTAATACTTCCTTTTTTTTATTATGTTCCCGGAGGCCCCATCTATCGCTATTTTCTCCCGCATTTCGTATGTTTTTTGTTTCTTCATCACGTTTTGTGAGTGAGTGTTGGAGGTTTTTTTTTATATGCTACCCATAGAATTTGCCATTGAAATTTGTAAATTTTTCGCCCACTCTAGATCGACTGTTTAATTATGTTTGATTTCAGTACGGATATATCCTTATGTTGAAATTTATGTACTATGAAAAAAGATATAGTTTTATGGATATATTCTTGAAGAATTAAAAAAAACATTTTTATCATTCCTCCCCTAAAACACTCTTCCAAATTCTACCAGCTCACGGCTCTGAAACGCCTCCTAAAGGGAGGGAACGACGAACCTCAATAGCTTCTAGTAACTTCAGGTGAAGAAGATCTCACATCTTTAAGACATTTGAGCTCACAGGTTACTCGAATAGTTCTGAGTCAGCGAGGACGTCGTAACTAGTACAACTTGCAGTAGTTTTATCTTATATTTAATAACAGACAGTGGAGGGACGTTAGTTGGAATGATAGTTGATGTTTAGATTGGAGGAGGTCCTTAACATCGATGCATCTTCAAAATCGTAACTGATTATTGGGGTCTTACGTGACGTTTCGGGGCACCGTCGGCTATCGTCTACTCCGCCACTGACTATAGGCTATTCCAGTCTGAGGGGAGCTCCATCCGTTGGGTATTGTTCAGCAGAACCTGGAACAGCTAAGGTTAGCAAGGTGGAAGATCTTTTTTGGATCGTTCCGTCTGCCCGATGTGACTTTGAGATGTAACTCAAAGATTCACACCATTTCCCTAGTTTCCGGAGCACGCTCTGGTTCAACTTTGGAGCTGGCAGTCTGATACCTGCTAATTACTTGCAGTGCTCGAAGGCGGAAAAATGGTAATGACGTGTGAATTTTTAGATTCTACACTCAGACGTAGAAACGGAGACAACCGAAGCAGTTGAAAAAGAACCTGATGTAATTTTACCACTGTAGAGATAAAGAGAGTGAGAGAGGTTACTTGTAAGTGGTAGTACGAACAGAAGGATATGAGTGTGTTTTTTCTTCCTGAGGATGTTTCGTCCTTGTTTGACAACTCACCACACTACCACTGGTTTGCCGGTTTTGCTGTGCTTTATTGTATAAGTTATTGCCTATAACGGCAGCAGTGTCCATAACACTCCGCTGGTCATTTAGGGCACATCCATTTCCGGCCGGTGTTCCAATTTCCGTTCCTCGTTGGGTGCAATGTGGTGGAAGATTATGATCCGTGCTTCGGTGTGTGTGAATGAATGTGCTCACTGTTCTAGCCGGAAATGCTTACACTAGCAGCTCGCGTACGCGTGAGTATCATACTGCCAGCAGCGCCTCTACAGAATAGCCGTACGGACGGTAATGAATTGTGTCCAGGCGGGAGCGGGAGTGATTCTTTCCGTGGGTACAGTTGGAACTCCTCCACATCAGCCGCTAGACTGGGTAAGTTTGCCAGCGACATTCACGCCATTGGTTGGTGGTGCTATCTCCGGCACGGTGTACTGAGCTGCGGGCCTATCAGATACAATTCAGCCCACTGAGTGTGGTGCTCAGTGGTGGTGTTATGATATGATGGGCAGGATTTCCGCAGTGAGTGCAATGGGCAAAAACGGACCATCGTCTGGTGGTGACTCCTGATGAAGGGATGATAATAACACCAGGACAGATAACGCTTGTGAACGCTCCATAACTTCCCCCGAAGCCACTGATCCTATCCTACCGGGCAGGAAAGCACCAAGTTAATTAATTTATAATTTACACAATAAATTCAAATAAACGAAACGAAGGCTCCCTTGCAACCGGGCTTTTGCAGGACAAATTCCTTACTGGACAGGTAGCCGCAGGAAGGCGAGTGTGGTCAGGAAGGTATTTTATTAGTAGCAAAAGTATTATATCCCCAAACTTCCTCCGGCACAACAAAACAACAAACAAACAAAAAAAAAAACCTTGGAAAGCGGTCGAGATAAGATAAGTAAAACAGAACCGGACATTGTAACTCTGGTTGCTCAGCTTCGGGCCGGGGGAAAAATGTCCTGAATGCCTTATTCCACCCATTATTTCGTTTGAAGCTCGCTTTTACCCTCGTACGAACATTTCCCATTTTGTGTTGGACTTTTTTTTTCCTCGTCCAGACATTGTTATGCTTAGATACCAGGCAGTGGAGGAGGAGTTTTTGGGGGGATCGGTCACATTCATTCACGGGTGCCGAAGGGGCGGGCTACGATTTCGCCATCATTTTTAATGCTTTCTTTTTAATGTAATGCTCCAAACCGACCTCTGTGTACGCCGCCCCGCACAATCGGCTTGCAATCGGGCGCAACGATCTGGAGAAGAAGTCGCAGAGCGATAACGTTAATTAAGAAGTTTTGCTCCCCCACCCTACCACGACGCCCTCGCTTGATCTGGACGGAATTGGGCCTTTGGTTTGTTGGGTGGAATGCTGCGCCCGGTATGGCGCACAGTAGGTATGGCAGTCTTCCCCCGTTGTACAAGCCGGCGGAATGCTCTGGAATGCTGAAAATATGAATTTTACTGCTGCCACATCAAAGCAGGATGGATGGGCAGCTTTTTGTTCCGAGAATTTGGTTACTCCGCGTTCGGGAGTTGGAAGTTTCCGGTATGAAGTTGTTGTTTTACGAATGCTTCTGTCCGCATGCCTGCGGAGAAAAATTACTGCGTTTTGAATCCTCTTGATTTTGTGTGGGCGCTGTTGTGAGGGCGTAGTGTTCGATTAGCAAATTAAAGATATTGTAAGGTATCCGCCTTTTGGTCTACCCCGAGCAAGAAGTTACCAATTTAAACGTCCACACGGCGACAATCCTTGCGTGAAGTGGCAGCAATTGCATCTCAAGTGTGCGATCGAGTGTGTTTGCAGTGTCTGTTTTTTCTTTTTGGTATATTTTCCAGTTCCAGTTGACACTCGGAGGATGGAGTCGTCTATACTGAAGAAGGTTTTTAAGGCAAAATGATAAAAAGAAGCAAACAACAAAAGGACAAAATCTGAACCCGACACTTGAACTTGAACGCACCGCATAGCGACGGGGAAACAGCATGTAACCACTCTTCTCAGTAACCTTTTCTTCTCAGTTTCGCTGTTATAGGTTTTTCGGTTCGGTAAGGTGAAGTGGTTGGGACATTTGAAACCCGAAGCGTACTCTTGCGTTTTGTTAAAACACTTTTCTTCACTTAAGGAGCGGGGTTTTTGCTTTTCCAAACTGTGTTTTTTTTTTGTTTCTTCGAGTTACAAATTGTGTCAGCAACAGCTTTTTTCGTGCGAGCGAGAACATACCACTCATCCTTGTGATGGGAGAGATAGCTAGGAAATGCAGCATCAGCGAGACCAGACCTAAAATCTTAGGACACTTGCACGAACATTAGTTTTGCGATAGTTTTGAGCTTGAGATCTCCGATGTTGGTTATAGCTGCAGGTCATATTAATGGCTGTGTTGGTACCTCCCGTACAGTTGCGTGGTGGCGTCTACCACTCCACAGGATGTAACCATCATGCATCCTCAAACATCCATTTGACCTGTGGTGTTGTTTTGTCGTTTTGAAGAATTTTGCACCATCCTTATCTTTGCTAGCACATCAACAGGTGCCCGATTGCCTTTGTCGTCTAGTATGAAGATCCCGCATCTGAAATGACGAATTATGCCCTGTCAAGCGTATCAGCGGTAAGGGGAATAATTGAAAGATTTAAACAACTGTCACCGGGTATCTTCTTGACCTATCCGGCGACCCGTAGGCGGAGGCCCGAAATTTTACCTCACTGCTTATTCTAGGAAGAAAAAAGGAAAAAAATAGAGTGATGAACAGGTGAGCAGAAGGTAAACACACCTTGTGTGCGACCTCGTTTGGCACACCAACCCGACTGTCCATAATGAGATTGTTATCAAATGTAGCCTAGATTTTTGCAACGAGTTTACACTCGACACACACACACACACACATAATGGGCCTGCGTTAGCTCTGTATGGCCTTGTTGTGTACACCTCACACTACTATCACCATCAGGCTAGTATCATGTGCACTCTTAACCGTTCTTATCCGTTGGGTAAAACTTTTGTTTTGGTGTCCCCGTGCAAAACGCTGCAAAAGAAAGCGTCCGTCTCGCTCACACTACAGTAGTGGTAGGTCTGCCACTACTACTACAACCCGCAACAGCTCCCCAGAACGCTGCTGATCGGCTGGTCCGATAAGCCTCGCCGGGTTGATGAGATTTCTCTTTGGCGAGATGATGGGATATTGTTTCTTATTCATGCTAAGGTTGTTTTCTTTTCAGCCCGTCAATGCCTGGGTGTTTTTTTTTCGCTCTCCTCTGCGTGCTACAACTACTTCCGGGGACGTTCTTCGGCTTAAAGATTCTAAAATCCTTTTTGTCTGTTGAGCCGGTGTTACACGGTTGTGTTTTTGCGCGTGAAGCCGTCGAGGTTCGTATTCTTCCCCGGTTTGAGAAGCTTTCCTTCTTCACGCCGATTATATAATCTGGGTCATGGATGATTGTTATCTTGATAAGGCCCGTGCCTCAGAATAGGAGAGTTGTTTTACTCCTCCTCCCAACTCCCAACTCCTCTTTTCGGTTATTTGTGAAGAGTGCCCGGGTTACGCTAAATATGTCGAATTTTTGTCCAGCAGTAGATGATGCATCCGTTCCGTACGGGAGCGACAACTGCAGCCTTCGCTTCAGCTCGAAATAGTCCAATGTAATGATCATCAACCCATTTCGCCAGCGTTGTTGACTCCCTACTCCACTCCGCAAACCGGGAAGGCAACATTTCTCCTCTAATTACCAACAGTGCGCTTAATTAGTGTGGTAACTCTGTGCGGAATCTCTTCATTAGTTCGGTGTGTTTTTATTTCGGTCTGCCTTGAGCATCAGCTCCTTCCACATTTCGCATCGTATAGAATTAACGCACTCCTTCTATCCTTCCCCTAAAATCCAACCACCCAAACGGATTCGTTCATCAGTTTAGCCGACGAACGGAAATGAATGAATCCTTCGAACAGAACACGTTGTCACGGTTGCTTGTTGTCGCAGTGTGGTTCGTCTTTCGTCGCGATTGCGTTTTGGATGTTGTATAGATATTTTTCTCTCGCCCTTCTCACAGCCAACAACAAGCAAAACAAAAAACAAGCAACAACGGAACCCTCAAAACAACAACAGTTGTCGTTGTCCGGGGGTTTCTGTTTGGAGATATATTTATCCCCAATCCCCTTTTCCTCGACTTTGTGTCGTTCGATTCTCTGGATAGCGAGGCTGAGGTTAGCAGCAATAGACGAAGGTGTGGACGTAACAGGAGGACCCTGTCGCGGCAGCAAGATCCCCTGTTGAAATGTCAAAGATCATGCGTGCCGTTGCGTGGCTCTCAAGTACATTGGCGTTGGTGTCTTGACGCGTTCTTGCCCGTAATCGTTGGAACATAAATCGGGCTGGCGCTGTCTATTCAGTTATCTTTACCCCATTACGGGCTGTGTGCTGTGTGCGACGAATATTTGTTTCACCGGTGTAGCCATTTATATTTGGAGTTTTTTGTTCTGGTTGTTTTTTGCCCACGTCTCGAAGCGCTTGTTTGGTTTGTTGTGGAACATGTGAAACAAGTAATGAGAACATATGGGATGGGAAAGATGTCTAATGGAGCAAGCAGTATACATTGCTAGCTGGAATTTATTTCTTTTTGAGACTCTTTGGTGCTTTTTGCCATAGTATTATGGAAAGAATGCATAACATGTTTGTACTGAAAATAATACAATAAAAAATATATAATTCAAAATTAAAATAATTGAAAAAAAGATGAGAAATAATAAATGTACTAGAAACTCCATAAATTAACTAAAATACTACAATAATGCAAGAAGTGGAAACATAAAAACGAAATTACAGATAACGATCAAGAGTGAAATGAGAATAAGAGCCAACAAAAATTAAAAAAAGTAAAAAAAGCTGTAAAGAAACGTTTTATAGAATGTGTTGTGTTATGTTTAGGCTGTAACAAATTAATAAACAAAAGTCTCTTAACTTTATCAAAAGGAAATAATTACCAAATTAAAAAACGTAATGGATTAGAAACTTATAAGATACTTTAATAGCGAGTAGAGCAAAAAAAAAAGAATTTAAAACATACAAACAATGAACAACACAACGAACTAACGAACACCGGTATAATGGGAAAACGGAGTAAAAATAGATCACAAACAAATTTTAATAAAAAATAGCAGCAAAGTGGAAAAAAATGGAAACGATTTTAAAATATGTGAGCAAAAGTTAAAACTGTAATAGATTAACAAACAAAAGTCCCAAAGCGTTATCAAAACGTACATTTTATTTGATTTGTTACAGATAGTACGGAATGTAAAGTAGCAAACAAGGAAAATGAGATTGTTAAATGGAAAAATAGTTAAAAAAATATACCACAAACCAATGTTTATAAGAAAACTAAATACGCATGTGAAATATGGAAATGTAGAATTAAAAAAATGTGAACGGAAACACAGGAAATAATTGACAAATAAATATTTAATTAAAGCAAAAATAGCAAAACGGTAAGTGTTGCCAGCAAAAGCAACAAAAGAAACCTTCTTACAAAAACCTGAATTTACCAACTGCGCGGTGTGGTGTGCATATTCATATGAGGCGCATAATCAACATTCTTAACTTGTCGCGTTGAATTCCCAGATTCCCCATACCTACCAGCAAGCGTAAGTTTCGCGTTAGAAGACAAATGGGACAGATAAAAACAAAAGTGAAAATGTGCGACGAACGCAGCACGAAAATCTGTTGAAGTTGACTTGCAATCAGCCGGATGCGCTGGTACGAACCCGTTGATGGACAGAGAGCCATACGCGGCAGCAAAAAAAAAAAAAGGGGGAGAAGGTCCCTGCCATGCACGCTATAAATACGTTGCATAAATAGAGAATCTTGAAATTAATTTCATGTTTCGAATTCTCTACCGCCACGAAGAGGTGCACGCTGGGCTGCCTTAATGGCCATGTAATCGGTAGCCACGAGAACGCGCCGCGCAACCGGGTGGAGGGGAATGAGTGCGTGAGACAACGAAGGGACGAAAGGAAACACGCAAGTGGAAAAGAATTTCCACTGAATGAATTTAATTTAATGAATTGAAATGCGAACACGGTACGGTATGTTGGCCGGTTTTTCGCGAGCAAATGTTTCTAAATTTATACCCGCGGTGCGTGGTGTTGCTTTGGGTTTTTCGTGTTTAATTTCGCTACAGTGCCGTGCTTGTTTGCACGGCGAATGTATGATTTGCTTTCCTGGGGGGGTTTTTTTTTTGGCTCGCTTTATTTTCTGTTCACTTATTCATCTCGCACCACACGCGCGATCACACCAGGCGAGGCCAGGCTGTTTATTCTAGAGTGTGTTAATTTGCTTGCCAAGACCTTTTACAGACGGGGTGAAAAGTTGAGCGCGAGTGCATTTTGGGTACCCGGGAACGTTGGATTTTCGTTCATGTTTTCCCGCGCATGTTTGAGGAGAAGGTGGGTTGGTAATTTGTGCGGGAGAAGGGGATAAGGGATAATGTTGGGAGCCGTTTAAATGATTTACTGCACAATTAGTGTGACGGTGGGTCAATCTTAATGTTTTGTTTTAAAATTTTATACTGATGATTAGCCTTCGTTAATTTTATGATTTAATCTGTGGAATCTTTCTCAATTTTTTTATTTAATGAAAATATTAATATCTTGAGATGAGTCTCATACAAGGACAAAATATTTATATTATATATAAAAACATTAAAGATGATGATACAAATCTTCACTTTTTTGCAGCAAAAAGAAGTTGTATCATCAAGGAATGTAATGTAGGGAACTCCCATCGGTACGAAAAGAAAAAAAGATCCTATCCCCAATCATCGGGAAGCTGCAGGAGGGCACGCGAACGATCTCTACTCCCCGGTGTACTGCAGTCATCCCAACAGTCAGCCAAACAATCGATCGCTAAGAACTTTGACATCGTGCCTTCATGCGAAGGTAGAAAAGGGATCCAAGCAGAAAAGGGCGATCCGCGAAAACGGGCTGTGTAGGTGCGGCTCGAAACCGACCACCGAGCGTAAAGGCGTCACGGGGCTGATCACGACACCTCCTGGGGAGCCCGGTTCGAAAACATAAATGCTGTTTGCGTGGGATGGAATGAATTGATCGTTAAAATGGGATTGAACGATGAGTCGTGTGTGAAGGAATGTCGGTTTAGAAGTAATGTTTCGGCAGAAGACAATAGCGGGGGATTGGCTTTTGTTAATAAATAAGCTACGTTTGCTGAAGTCATAAAGCCAAAGTGCTGTAAATTGATCAATTATTTCTATCATTGAACGTGTTTTGTGGAGGCAAAGTAAATGTTTGATTTAGAGGAATTGAGGTTGAACTACTCCATCATTAGTTTGGAAGTTCCATTAGACATCTCTCTATATAACGTTGAAGTTGTAGACTGTCCATCTCCTTACACATCTGGCTAGCAGTGCGTTCCATAAAAATAAATCTTACCAACCCCAACAAATGAACTCTAAATCCCTAACGCTTCAATAGATTGAAAATTGGGACATTAGAAGATATATCTCCTGGATAGGATTATTCCAAGGAACTCTACAATGAACCAGATGTCAATGATAACTTTCAGACACCAGATAGGAGTTCTTCAGCTATCCATAAACTTCTTTTTAGCCGTAATGTTTTAGCTATAGCGTCTTCCTGAGTAGGTTTCTCGATTTGAGACTACTACTCAACAATAGCTTCTTCCTGAGGTACTCTTGAAGAGGGACCTGTATATTACAAGAAAATGATTTAGACTTCGAAGGTGAGATACTCATCAAATTTCAAAATTCAAAAGTTGGATAATGTGTGACTAATGTTTGAGAATTTTGCTCCACAAGAGCTTCTGACAGAGCTAACTTCTCATTGGAGGTAATATTCTATTGGGGAGGTACTTTATGATTATCTGACATCACTGTTAGATGGGCATTCGAACTACAAAAAGAAAGACTTTTATAAAAAATGTACTTTTACATCTTCGTCGAGCACTTTTAGTGTTTTTAATAAATAAATAAAATAGTTTAAATATTTTGGTTTATTTTAAAACGTCCATTTTTGGAATCAAAATGGGGAAAAGCTGGCTATTATTGAAGCAATACGCTCTGCACCATATAATAAAAACGGGAAAAGCATACTTTTACTACAACAGAAAAATGTTTTATTCTGCATACAGTCTCACCAGGGGATTTCTTTACATAAAACATGAAATCAAGCGAATGCAAAGACAGCGTTGGGGATTTTGTTTTACCTCGAAAGCCTTCCGTTAATCAGAAGCGAGGCAGGAGAAGAAAAAAAACACACACAGATACAGCCATCGGCCGGGCACAATCAGCTAGTTATAAATATTTAAACAACCCTGGAGCTCAAGTGTTCCATCAGCTCTGTCTGTGGTGGCGGAGGCGAAACACCGGAAGCCTTCCGAACGATTTGAGCCGCGAGCTGCAAATGCTGGCTATAAACCGAATGAAAACGTTCGCCCACAGCTGATCCTTGCAAATCCTGCCACCCGCGCGGCCGTTCCGCCGTTCCGCACAAATTGCATCATTTCGTATCAACCCGGCACCGAGCCTTGCTCCAGTTACGATTATCTGCCAGCGCAATGAGGTGCCGCGATCTGACGCTGTTTTCGAATAATTTACACGTGCTGCGGTTTGCACGGCGGGACCGAGGCTCGACAAATATAAAATCAAACGCTAGCGAAACATGGCTTCGGGAATTGGTGGTTGGGAGGGGGGGGGAGGGCGAGGGGGGTTAATGCAACGAAGCGGGGAGAAAAAAAATGTATAAAAAGGGGTGGGAGTAACGAATACGTGAGATATTCAAATTTACATAAACGTCACGGTGGCTTAAAATTTATGCTTTATGAACAGACCATAAAATAAAGTGATGGTCGCACAACCTCCCTCTCTCCACACAAATCACCCACATTTCATGCTCCCCAACTTTTGTCAACCACCCTATTACCGGTGTCGATGCTATTAAATAATGCAGTCGCGTGAGGAATGCATTTGAACATATAAACATAGTGTTGCGGGAGAGAGAGAGCGAGACGAACGAGCAATAAAACAAAAATAATGAAAAAAAACACAAAAAAAGGTAACACACTTGGTGCGTTAATAAAAACGCATCTCGATACACACACACACAGTCATGCATGTATGTGGTTGAAAATTTAAAAATTCTATCGGTGTAAAAAATGGGAATAAAGCACGGCAGGAGAAAGTGTACGGTGGAAATGGTTGTCAAACGTGCATTATTTTTACTGCGGGCGTGTATAAATATGAATCGGAGGAAGAAAAGGAAGAAAAAATTATGATTTATCAAGGAAAAAAAAACCTCCCGGTGGGGATTTATTTATTCATGTTGTAAAGGTGCTGAAGAATCAAAATGTAGTTATTTTAATAAAGTAATTTTATTTAAACCAATAGATGATGAAAAATGTATTATTAAAAAGTATTTTTAAATAAAATTAAAAAAAAGAAGTAAAAGGGGAAAACACATTTTATTAAATAAAATAAAATTTACTAATGTATGAAAAAAAACGTAAATAATATGAAATAAATTAAAAAAATCAAGAAGCAATCTATTTTATGGATCCATCTAGAAATGGGAATAACAACTCCTTTCAAAGAGTTTATTCATTCTTACTCCTTCCTCATTGGGATTTAAATCTTTTAGCAACTCTTTCGGGAGTTGTTTCAATTAATCCCATTCTGAGGGAGTTGTTAGTCGGCACAGAGATTTAATTCCCAAAAAGTTGAAACAACTCTTTTAGGATTTAAATCCCAAAGAGTTGAAACAACTCTTTCGGGAGTTGTTAGTCGGCCCAGTCATTTTTTTTGGGATTTAAATCTCTGTGCCGACTAACAACTCCCGAAAGAGTTGTTTCAACTCTTTGGGATTCGAATCCCAAAAGAGTTGTTTAGGATTTAAATCCTCAAAGAGTTGTTTAGCCACATTATGAGGAGTTTATTCAATTCATTCTTCTGAAAGATTTAAATCTTTTATTCAATCTTACTCTTTTCGCACATCACTAGATCCATCCCTACGATAGAGGGGTTATTATTATTATTAGGGGATTTATTTCATGATTTTTGTTTGGATAGTAAAAAAATGAGATTTCTAAAAATACATACTATAATCCATTAAGTCTGAGTAGTTTGAAAGTTTCTTCTTTTTTTTGTATCTTAACGCCACAATAAGCCTTTTGGTAACAAAATATTAATTCTTTCATACCCTTTTTTCAACTTCTTCCACAACCATCCACAGAACAAAAAAAAGGAACTTGCGTTTGGAAGCGTCGAGTAGGTGCGATTATGGAAACGGGCCGTTCCATACCGAAATCGAAAATTGGGCATAATTGATGCAATTTTCCGTCACTTCAGGCATCTAGGCGCCTCGTATTGCTTCACTATTGTGGATGTGCCTTTGTTTCGCACCCCAAACCCTAAACGGTCCGTCAGCGGTTAGAATCGGGCCGGGTCGGGCGCGAAAATTGGCTCTCCATTGGGGTTTTTTTTTGCTTCCTCTGCTCTCTCATAAATCGATTTAATCATTAGCCCGCACTGATGGATGATGATCTAGAGATGGTTTCCATCTTCTCGGTACAGTGACTTTGGGAACCTTTCAGACAGGGTTTAGCAGATTGTTAGTTTATTTTTGAGAGGAAAAACAAATGTTTCTGGAGTTTGTCTTAGAGCTAATAAAAACCAAATTCGTAGAAGTTGTCTGAAGGATCTCGTTTTCAAATATCACCAGGACATTCAAGATAAGGAAAGACATTCTTAATTGTTTTTATTTTATATTTTTTACTGAATTACATCTGATAAAGTTTAAGTACAATATGAGAGTAATTAAACAATGTACAAAATTTCGAATGATCCTCATGTTTTTCTTCCCTGCTGGTTTTTTTTTCAAACATATTTTCTCAAGATAGGACGTAGTCGATAACCAATTAAAAATGATGCAAAAAATATGCAAGCAAGTACTTTCAAAATATAGAAAAGTCTATAATTAGATGAGTAACTACTGGGCTCATTAATACGGTTAGTGATCTTTTGGAATAATTGAATGTAGAACTCGTTAGTGTGTAACTTAACTGGAAAGAAAATTAATAAATAATTGCGCTACAAAACCTTATGGAACATAAATGTGCCTCTAAAACCCTGCAATATCCCAACAGACTAAATATTGGAGAATGTTTTGAAGAAAAAAAAGGCTTTCGATCTTAAAATTCTGGCACGGCACACGCAACTCGTTTAGAAGCGAATAAAACATAGCACGGTAACATAATTTAACGTCAGATGGTTTTGGCCCCGAAAAAGAAAGGAAAAAAATGCGATTGATGGGCAGTTTCTTCAACGATCGTTTCATCAGTTTTTCGTAGAATATCGGCGCGAGACATACCGGTTCGCTTTTGTTTTGTTTTTTGTTTTGCTCTCAACTGCTGCATCTCCGTTAGCCGTTAGAATTTTGTAGTTTATTTTTTATTTTTGGCTCGTAGAAGTTCGTTTGTCTAATGATAGTGAGCTGCATGTCTGCATGATTGATTTATTTCAAACGGACCACCGTTTGTTCCGCCTGTTTCCTGGTCAGCTCCAGAAAAGCTTTATTGTTATTTTCTATTGCTAATAATCACATATTGGGGCCAAGGTCTTTCGGTTTGGTTTTTTTCTCATAGCGTTCGCGAAATTTAAAACGATCGTTCGGTAGTGCTGTTTTAATGAAAAACTCTTCGCGGAACCGACCTACAAGGTCCGTTAGTTGAGGAAGCATTTAAGTTCCGTTGAGCTTGAGAAGATCCTGGAGCGGCTAGCGTTGGGAAAATTCGATCTTACCGTTCCGGATTCCAATTTTAATCGATCCTCAGAATTCGATCCAAATCCTTTCTTGCTTGAACAACGTTTGAAGCAAAAGTTTTATCTACGTTTTAAACATATTATGCATTAAAAACAATTAAGAACAAACAATTAATACTCACTCCAATAAAAGAAACGAAAGAATTTTCATCGTTTTTGTTTCAAATAATTGTAAAATTACTATTATTATATTTAAAAACTACCATATTTATTAAAAAAAAAGGCAAAAAGACTGGACCATTTTAATACAAGCGCCAGATGAAAGAAAAATCAATAAAATAAGAATTCTACCTTCAAACTACACATAACCATTGATCAGGATTCGAGATCCCGATGATCCAAGACTAATTCTAGTATCCGATTTATTTAAAATTGTGTAAGAATTCTTCAGAGATTCTTGTAAGAGTTGTAAGAGATCACTATTCAAAGATTTTTTTTCAATATAAGCGTAAGCTCGGTAGTTTTTGTTATTAGTTTCAACAAAATAGCTTATTAAATAGTAGATTAAATATTTTCCATGTTTTAAACTAGTTTTAGAAACTAACTAATTTATTAAGGAAATCGTGATACAATTCTCAAATCAAACTTCCATCGCTCCCGTTGGCACTCATCACACTCACCCACACCACACCGTTAAGCAAACTCAAATCAAAAATGGCTGTTGCGCATTCGAGCTGCGATGAGAAAAAGCTCACCGGTAATGAGTTTCCCTTTTGTCGAACTAATTCGGTGTCCGGTGAAATTATTGACATTATTTCTCACACCATTTTAACCTTTACCCACCTCCATCTTCCTGGAGGGAAAGAAACGCTTCTGTTCGCACCGAACGAGCTGCAACTTCCGGCGCAACTTGCTCGAAACGATTTCCACCATCCCGAAACGCCAAGGTAGCGCGCGAGAGCCAATTTAGCTTTAATTGGACGTTATTCGAACGATTTATTCGACGAATCACGTTGCCCTATCCCGTCGATGGCAAATCGGCCGTGCTTAGAAGTGGTTAGATTCTATTTCTGGACGTGGTCCATTCCCATGCACCGTTCCCTTTTACCCCTCCCGTCCCTTACAAGGTCCCCCATGAAACCAGGAACAGTTCCAGCCCGGAAGAGGGCTCGTAATCGATTCGGAATTGAGTCAGGTGATGGCGAAGCAAACCGAACGATGGGGACCGCGTTGGATTAATTATGATCGCGCTCGCGTAGGGGTCTTGTTGTTTTTCTTTTCCCCCGCTCCTCTTCAGTCGCTTACTCACCGTGTAAGCTGTGGCGCTTTGTAATGATGCGGTGCGCCGAGGAATGCGACGGGAAATCTTTTTACCACCGGGCCGACCGCTCCAGGGTTGACAGGAAGCCAGATCGCGCCGGGTAGTACCGAGATCGGGAGCATCTTATCCGCGCAATGGCAACCACCCTTAATTGCAATATAATGGTACGTTTGCGAGGTGTCGGGCTGCTGGAAGGATTAGGGCAACGCGGGTCCACCTAATTGGTCGCGCTGGTCCCGCTGATCGTTTTGCTTTTGTGCTCGCGCTTGTTTGCTCACTTTGATGCTGTCCGCGATGGGTTGGCGAGCATTGAAAAAAAAAAAACAAATGCGACGCTTTAAAATGCACTTCAACGCGCCCTTGATCGTGATTCGGAAGAAGCTGATTATGATGTTGCACACCTGCAATTGTACATTTCCGCTAGCAATACACACTCGGGGCAGATTTATTTATCGTTGTTTGTACGAGAGAATGTTCGAGATAGCAACAAAGAGGAAGGACAGAGACAAGCATTTAATGTAAAAGAAGTTATAGATATATCGGTTTAGGAATGTGGTATTTTTGATTGTTTTTTTAAATAAATTATGTATCAATTCAATGACAGCATTATATAATCAAAATGGATAGCAAATGAACAAAGAATGAATTATCATGAATGTTGAATAAATTTGAGAAAACTACACAATTGATGATTGGTAAAATATTTTATAATTGTTTATTGAGTAAAAAGGTAAAACAGAGTCTACAATTCATTCCTTATTTCCGTTAGTATTCGCTTTACTTTTTAAATAATCAAAATGCATATCAAATGAACAAAGAATGAACTACCATGAATGATAAATAAATTTGAGAAAACTACACAATATCCTCCCATGATTAGTAACATATTTTTATAATTATTTATTGAGTAAAAAGGTAGCACAGAGTCTTTAATTAATTCCTTATTTCTGATTGTATTCATTAAGGAAGATGAGGATCATGAAAGACTGGACACTTCGATGTTGATGTTTATATTAGCAATATTTTTTCAAAATTCATAACAAATATTATTATTGTGATAAGACATTTCGATGTCCTGGTTGTTATATACTCTAATTATCTGAATGTTCTCTAAACACTGTTGAGAGCGTGCAAAGTGATCCCAAACGTTGTTTTGCACCCTTTTGCAATACTCCAAAAATTTTAAAGATAAAAATATTGGTTCTCATCAGGACAAACGAGCTGCGGTAGGGTTATTTAACCCTTAAAGTTATTTTTCATAACGGAGAAGCTTCAAGTGTTCATTAGTTGTCAACGGATGAATGGGGACTCGAATTTTGCCTTTTTATCAAATGTGCTATAATTAATAAGCGTGTTCAAGTATAAAATAAACTGATATAAACAATGCGAGAGATAAAAAATTAGCTTACTATAAAGTGCTATAAAATGTTTCCATTAAATTGATTTGATAGGCCAATTTTAAATTTTGGGATATATAAATTTATGTTGAGATTTATTTAAAACCAACAATGAATAACGTTTTAAAATAATTCTTTTCCCGTTAAATAAGACGTAATCGCATCAGAAATGTATCACACATTTTCGCACCCTTGAACATAATGAATAGTACGCCCTGGTTCACCACTTTGACAATCTCATCCTAGCGCAATCTGATCGCGGTTAACTTCTTCGCGTGCAGTTAGTATGAGTGTGGTGTTAGTTTTTTTTTCTCTTGCTTCTTCCTTCCCAACGTTCGATCGAAGCGCGACCAATCGAATCCAATCGAGCATTAAGTCTAATTATAGCCGAAGCTGAGAAGCGAACCTGAAGGCGGCACTCTGACAAACACACACACACAAAAAAGAAGAAGTTAAGATCGGCCACGGTTTTTGGTTCTTCTTCTTTGCCATCGGTTGGTCCGTTACTGGTAGCCCGGGCCCATGGCTTTGGGGCGGAAATTGAGAAATTAGCCTTCCCAGCACGATAATAGCCAGTCAGTTAGCACTTTTGGAGCGAACGGAGTTTGAGTAGTGCACGGTATTTTCGACCTGTCCAGAATTGTCCAGCTTCGCCCGGTACGTTGAATGAACCGGATGAACGATTTACTCATTCTTTGTGCTCTCGCCTTGCAGGTGAAATGGTATTAAACATTAACAACAACCAGAAGAGAAAAACAATTAATACAGTGACTCGGAGTGAACAAGTTTGTCTGTACCAGGAACGTGGCCGGTATCTGAAACGTGGCGCTGCGATCCGATCGGCAGCGGCAAACTGCTTCCGAAAAGGCAAATGTTATTTGTCTAATAAAACCAACTCATAACCATAAAACATAACCGCCCGCGCGTCACCGAACCCCGTCCGTTGCCGCATTTGGCGCCACCGAAAGGGAGTTTGAGGCGAAGATATAAATCCAATCGGGACGACCTGTTCCACAGTTCCACGCTTAGTTCCATGAAGGCGAAGTGCACGCACATAGAAAGAAAAACAAGACGAGGCAGAAAGAGAGAGAATGGAAAGGAATGATACGACCGAGGTTTGTTTTTCGAAACCTCGGAGACTCCCTCCATTGGTTGCCGGCCGGTGGTCGATCAGATTCGAAATCCCGGGCGCCGCCGATGTTTGCTCTGGAAGGATCATCATTTACTCCGCACCTGACAGCCCAGAACCAGGAGGGTTTAAGTTTTATAGCCCCCGTCTTCGGTCGTCTGAAGCAGGTTTCCTTTTTCTTCTTCTGCTTTTCACCTGGCCCTTGGGTGCGTTTTTTGATACTTTCTCTTCTCCATTTTCTCTGCGTTTTAGTTGAGCATAGCATGGATGTAATCGATTTTAGAATTTGAGTTCGTTACGGAGCGTTGCAAGTCGGTTTGTGTGATTGTTTTAAATACTCCAACCGCGCAGGATGATGGCTCAATTCATTTGCGATATAAATGGCAAAATTTAATTACCTTTTACAACACTGCGAATAAGTTGTTTTAGACTTTTTTTATGATATTCCTACGATGCGATGAAATGAACATAAATATGACTAAGAAGAAACCAGTTTTTAAATTTAATTAAAAGTGTTTTTTGTGTCAAGGCATTATCCGATTTAATACTATTAATATTAAAATTGTGAAGACGTCCAACATATTACTGAAGGTGGAGATTTGTGATATATTTTTTGCAGGAAATGATGTTATTACTTAGAATTTTCCGTTGGCATTGTTTATTCTCTTAATGTTTTAGTTCACACTGCACTCATTATAGTATGTTGCTATAAATCCCCATTATAAATAAAGCTACATTTACTAACTGGGTCGTTGTCAATATTCCTTTTCCTCATTAATATCATTTTGTTATATTCTTTTTCCTATAATCCTAGGTAATATCTGATGTTTGAAAAAAAAATTTAAAATTCTGATTGGGGCGTTGTTTGAATCCACTCTCTCACTAAATAAATTATTAAAATCAACAAATATCTATGTTTTACTCTCTTAATATATATTTCACTAAAACAATATATAATTCACTTGAAAAATTAAGTTTTTGTTAAAATATCAGCTTATTTAGTAATCTCTGTTGTTTTCAACGTTTTTAAATTTTAAATATTAAAAAAACATTCAAAAATTATAAAAATCCCGATAGACATTTAGAATATTTTATTTCAAAACTAAAGTCGACATATTTTCAACATCCAGATGAACAGTTTTCTAATGCTTCGGACAGATATTCCGTTTCCATCATTACTGCTCTTGTTTTTCCACAAAACACAAAACCGTTTACACCGCGAGCATATGTAAGACAGCAGCAAAATGTTGTTCGTGTGTGTTGTGTTGCAGCTTAAAAGCAAAGGAGAAGCAAAAAAACAAAAAACAATCGCCCGACATTTTTCGGTAGTTATGTTACGGACCGGTATCATAAATAAGGCGCCCTTAGCGCGGGGGCAGATTTAGGAGGCAGGCAAGAATTTATGTCGTCATCGTGGCCTTCACCGATGGCCCCTTTCTACCCTATTGTTCGATATCCTTTATCGCAGTGTCACTTTGAGTTCATTTTTCGAATTAAATTCTTCGATCGTTGTTGTTGTGCCGCCAGTTTCATCCGGGGTTTCTTCTTCATCCATCTTCGTTCGACAGCTGGTGGAGAGAACACCTAACGAAGGAAGGGTGATACCATTCCGGGAAGACAGTGAACGAAGGACTGAAGGTGATAAGGAAACCGCTACTGAAAGCCAAGTGCAGCAAGAAAAAAGGACATTCTCGAAAGGATACGTCGGGCGTGTTGTACCCGTACAGGGCCTGTGTTGTTTTACGCGTTCGTTGGGCTCCTTTTGCGGGCGATAAATTTATCGCCAACAGACGATGAACGTAACGTTACGAAAGGATCACGTCCTACGGAAAGGGATGGTAGCCTAAATGGTGCGCTTAGCGTAATTATAGTTCGGGCGATAGTTTGTTGAAGCAGCTAAACGAAGGCGAAAAACGAACGAGACAAAGAAAAGGTCTAGCGCAAGATCAAGTGCACCGAAAGTGCAACGTCTACCTGTCGGGGGTTGCTCTATTCCCAGGATTTCCTTTTCGAGGAAATTCCTTTACTTCTCGCGCCAATTTGGTTGATCCTTTTTTTTCTTGTTCCCTTGAGAGGTTGCTTCTATCCTTTGTCAGTCTAGCTAGCAGACGGTTGATGGAGGGGTGGTCCCGATGACGAATCATTTATCGGAATCGGAAACCTTTTGCCAGATAGCGTAACAGCATCTTGACGAATCGGCAATTAATAATATACTGGCAGCGCAGATGCATCACAGACGGACATTGTGGGGAATGGCTGTTTTTGGACATTTGCTCAACTCTATAGGTTTGTGATCCATGATACAATGTTTTTATATTTTGTTATCTTTACATGCTACAGTACTTGGCCCTACGCTCAAGCTCCAAAGTACCTCCAGAGGACTTTGTGACGATTAGGTTTAGTGTCAGATTTAAGTGTTCCTTGTATTTCCCCACACGGACGTTGAGGAATAGGAGTTAGAAATGAAAGCCTACGGTACCTTCAAGAGTTTCAAAATTTCAAAAGTTTTCATTATAAAATGAAATTTATTGGCAAAGATGCAAACTCACGAAACGATACGAATGCCCTCAAGATATTGTGAAGTAGTTATGGAAATCTATCCAAAGTTAGGTGCCCAAAAGAAATATTATTTTCCAACAAAATAAATGAGGATATTTACAGCAGTTACTCAACAATATTCAGCATCAAAAATATTTCTTATTGAATTGTTAAATTTGTATCTATTTCTGAATTATTTTTCAGTAGAATTAGAAAATGTTGAGGAACAACTTAAACATCCGATGTAGACTTCCAGAGAATTCAGAGTGTTCTTAGTTTTTTTGATAACTCCACTTCTTGGACTCAAATTGATCTCTACGTGGGGAGAAATATATACTTCTAAGAATGAGACAATACTTAGTCAGGAGAATTTTCAACTTAATATAAACAAATTTTGGAAGATTTGAGAAGTTTCTAATATGAAAATTGTGTATAGTAACTTGTTCGAATTTTTATTTATCAACCAATCGTTTAAATTGTAGAATATTTTTAATTAGTTTTTTATTCCTGTACAGCAAGTAATAAATCCACGTACTTTGAAATAATAACTGGGTACCAATAAATCATTCTCATCTACGCGTTGCGTCTTATCATCTGTTATTCAGCTAAGAGCCAACTAAACCCAACGCACTACGATGAAGGGAAAAAACAAATGCGCATCCAAATGGGAAATGTCGCTTTCGAAAGAAGAAATACGTCCCCGGCAGGTCGTGATCGGCCTGGAAATGACTCATCCGCATCCCTGTGCCCTGTGCAAACATTGCGCCACATGAATGTAGGCCACGACACAGCACACTTTTGCGGCATTAAATCGTATGCGTGTGTGTGTTTGTTGGTTTGTGTGCAAACGCGCAAGGACACGCCGCCCCAACCGGACAGCCTGTCAACTCGTTTATCAACTTGCACCACTTTTTCCTGTTGTTGTTGTTGCGAATGCATTGCGGGGAGCAGAAACAGATGTGTGGGTGGTAACATGGCGATAGGTTGGTGTTTGTTACACGCGTGTTTGTTTTAGCATAAAAGTGTAACTATAAAAGAAGGCCACCGGTGCAGATCCTTTTGCCAGGAAATGGTTTGATGCAAAAGCACCCACCTCCCATTTACCACCCCCCCCCCACCGCCGGGTAAAATCATGCCCGGCGTATACTACTACCATTGCCGCATTCTAATTGCACCGACTGTATGTGTGTGTGTGTGTCCTTTTTTCTGCCAAGGGCCAAACAGGCAAGTTGCTCACTTGCAACCCTTTTCGCACGTGGAGTTGGGGGATTTTGTTTTTGTTTTTCTATTTCCTCTATTTGTTTGGTCCCCATTCGACCCGGGGTAAGTGCATTCTCGCTACATTCGCGATTCCAAACACGCAACTAACCGCAAATAAATGTTCTTTTTTTAAGTTGCTGTTTTGTTTTTTTTTGTGTTTTTTTTTGGTCGCTCGCTTCTGGCGAATGTTGTTTACCCCGTTGGCGTGTGTGTGTGG
>KB664054.1:5398174-5425689 GCA_000349025.1 Anopheles minimus | reverse complement strand
GGGGCTGTTGGTTGCATGCATTATACATCCGTACAATAACACAGCCAGGAGGCAATGCTGAAATAGTGATACCTCTCACAACTAACAACTGAGTCGTAAATAAAGTTGAAAAAAGGGAAACGTTTAGGTTAGGTTAGCGATTGAAGTTGGCGACACTGCACGCTCCTTTTTGAAGCACGTGTGGAGGTGGATAGGTGAGCGGGAGGAAAGGATGGAGAAGGGGAGTGTTATCAGGGATATAAAGCTTTCTTACTATTGTATTGCAATAGATGAAAAGGAAGATTGATTGCTTTCAAACTATAATAGCTACTTCTCCTTTGTAGTGGAGTTACGAACACTTGGGTTTCATTTTTTTTCTAAACTTCATGTACTTTGTTGTCAGACTTAGGTTCAACACATTCCTATTTTGACGTATGACTCTGAAGGATTTAATTCTAATTTCCTCGATGACATCCTTCGAAAATTACGTCCCTTTTCCAAAATGCATATTTAAAAGTTTATTAAATTACCTTAAAACCTTAAATGTTAACGTAATGAAAAATTACTTGAAATGGTGAAAGGTTTTGTTCGGTTCTGATCGGTTCAGAGTAGTTTCGGTTTGTGTCTTTGTTAATTAGAATATTTTACTACCTAAGTTTATACTACCTAATGTGTCTTGACTAAATAAATTATTGTGCGCATGGTATCTAGTGATATGGAATAACTTTTTAATTGGAACAAATATGTTTGTATTAAAATGATATAAATCTGATTAAAATGATATGATCTGAAATAAGTAAGGGAACATTCAAGTATTACGTAATGCAATACATTAGGATTGTTGTCCCACTCTACCACTCTATCAACTTAAACATACAAAATCGATCTTTAAAATTAAAAATCATCAAGCTCCCGTTCTGAGAAAAACAAAACAAAAATAATTTTATGAAATATATTCCACAAATTTTAAATCCAAAGCTCACTGATTACGGAAGCCTTAACTTAGTCAGGAGTTAGAAGATTTTTATTTTATATTACCTAACATAAAGTTGAGTAACTCCTACTCCCCTATTTAACAAATTGTAACTCTGGAATGAACTACATGCCATACCAGTGTAACGTATTCAATGAATGATCCTTTTACACTAAAACTAAATTATAAATAAATAAATCAAATGTAATAAATAATAATTAACAAAAGATAGCAGAAAGTGGTCGTACAAGATGATAATACATGTTAAATAATAAATGGAAATATAAAAAAAAGAGCAATTAACACAATTATAAAACCTAACCGAGTGTTTTAAACCTTCTATAGAATAAAAGGAGACTGGAAATGGATTTTTGATGATAGACATACAAAGTTTGTTAGTAACATTTTTTCTTATATTCTACATTTTATGTTACCTTTTGAAGTCCAACATTTATATGAAAGCATTTTGACAGTGACATTTATAAAAAAGCTAACCTTTATTTTAATTTCTATGTTTTGTTTGCTTCTGTGCCATCACACACATGAGTAATGTGCAGTCACCAGAACGAGGGCCCCAACTCCTGCCGCTAGTTAAGCAGCTCACCGATTCTAACTTCTTAAGCACCACTCACCGGAATCCGACACGATGCTCTTAATTGACACGATTAGAAGACACCGTCCACCGATCCATCACTCCGAAGGGCAGGTGAAACCCCCCCCTAAGGCTTCAAAACGCGAAAGGAGGGACATTTGTGTGTTCTGTCCAGCTCGGGTGGCGTTTAATGAGAAGGAAGAAAACAGAATCCACGAGGGGAGAGAAAAAAATCAATTAAAATTGTAATCAAGCAAGCCCACCCCGGGAGCGACAGGGTTTTCGGGCATATTTTTGATAACGATATGCTTGCGTCCGTTTTCGGTCCGGGGTTTAAGCAGCAGGGGGAACTCGCTCGTGTGCCGCGATGCCTTCCAGTGGTGTGTATCGTACAGCAAAAAAAAAAGAGTGCCGGACCACACAGCAACGGTGTCCGAAAAGCAACAAACTAACATTTAAATTGTTTTTACCCATGCATTTGGCTTTATCTTCCTCTTTCTCTCTCTCTCTCTCTCTCTCTCTCGCCGGGTTTCAAATTCGTACCCGATGTCACAGTGACATCGGTAGTCACTGAGAATGTGGGAAGAAGTATTGGAAACAGTAAGATGTTCTTCTTTTTAGTTGTTAGCTTGATAGGGAGCGATACTCTTTGGAAGAGAAACACTGTACACGATCATTGGAAGATTGATGAGGTTAGGACGATTAGAGTACGGGTTACATTAAGCGATAGGCAGGAGATGCAACACGTTCCTCTTTCGTTTCCAAAAGAATGTCGAATCTGTCAAAGCAACCATCAACATTGGTATTTTTTCGCCAGTGATACGGCTGGACCATATTGGTTCAATGAGGATGCTATTCTTGGTATGTTTACTTGGATATCCGAATATTTGGGGCTTACTAGACTTATTATAGTCCTTACTACGAATTACTGACCTACACATCTGGAACGAATGCCCGGAATTCTACGCACCTGATATATTAAGCGGGATCTTCTGAGCTTTCAGACTACAACTACAGGTTGGGACTCTTAGAAATAAGGAAGTTGAAGTTAACTAACCACTTCGTTTTGGAATTGTTAGACGTAGACGAGATCCTCTGAATATCTTCAACATTCTCTTAACCTCAAGATGTGACATATTCTTCATTTCTAATGATGTCTTCTGAATTCTTAGTGAGCTCAGAATGCACTCACTCTCCTTCAGCTGTATGCACCTTCATACCCTTACAACACCGGGAGCTGCTAGTTCGGAACACGTCTCCGCCTCAATACATCGCCTCCATCACATGCACAAATAACCCCGTACCGTATAAAATTCACTCGCGCACAACAATGAAAAGCGTTACGCAGTGACGCAGCGGCCAACTGACGGCTGGTCAGCAATGGTACAGATAATTAATGAACCAGGATAACATTCCCTAGCTCCCTCGACGACGGAGGAGGCCAACGTCGAGGAGGCGGGTGTTGGAAAATGAAACTAATCCATCAACCATCGAGATAAGATGAAACGGTGCCGAAAGCATCCGCCAACCGGGCAGTTGATGTCTATCATGTTTTGCTCTTGATGAGTTTTTTTTTTATTCTTGCTGTCGTTGTTTTGGTTAATGCTTCCAATGTGCCCGAAACGACGTCCGAGCGTTGGAGAGGCCCGCGAGATGGAGTTACCGGTTGGGGCTTTGTTTCCGGAATTTAACCAACCGAATCCGGAGCTGGGCGCCCACGAAGAACCTGGTGACTGAAGGGTGATGGGGAAGAAATAATAAATTTAGCTAATGGAAAGAAAGTCCAGCGGAGGGCGGTTGTAGACGAAGATGCTTGTTCCCAAGTCGTGGCAGAACGCTACTCGGCAAATGGAGCGCCGCGGCGTAGACACCTGGTGATGGATGAAGCAAAACGTTTCGCTGGACGTCAACCGTTTGGAGCGTTTCGGGCGTAATTGAAGATATGGTCGCCCGTATCCACCATCCGGTTGGTGAGTTCCTGCGGAACGTTCGCGGATTTTCCCGCGTGGGAGCGATAGAACCAAACGGTGCTTTCCCTCTTTCGCAGACAACGGTGGAGATCCAACGCGCGTCTGGACATATCAAACAGTCCGAATTGGAGAGTTCGTGATCTCACCACCAATCCTGGGAGGATTGCGGGAAGCAACCAGGCAGGTGGGGTTTGGGTGCGATAGAACAACGAAACCAAGACAAGCAACTATTAATAACAAAACAACAACAGCAGGAAAAAAAGCCACGCACCTAAAACTGTGCACAGCCCATCAATCATCTCCCCGAACGTAAAAACGCCGGCAAGGATCGTTTGTGAGCGGCGAAGCACGGACGTGCTCAAGTGGGCAAGTTGCGTTTTTCTTTGCTTTTCCATTTTGCCGGAGTACGCGGAGAGTTCTACTGCGCGCCGGGAACTGTGACGATCCATTCCGGTTGAGCCGGCCCGGGCAAGCAATGATAATATGCATAATTACCACCAATCGCTCGAAAGTCACGTACGGTCGACATCGAGACGCACTCTGGATGACCACACCGGGCAAACATGGCGTCCACTCGATCTCGCGCGGAGCGGTGAGTAATGTTTACTCGTGCTTAACTGATCTGTTTGCGAACGGTTTAAGAACGGAGAACTCATCGGAACTGAGATCGATCTGGAGAAACGTTTGGCATTCCAGAGCTCGTAAGCATTCAAGTTTCTATTTTTTAGCTAAACTCTGGACGCAATCAACAGAATTTCCCGTAAGCTACTCTAATGATGGTTCGATGATCGATGCGTTTATTACATCAAACTTCAATTCTTCGGAGTTCCACAACGAAAAAAAGGTAACAAAGGTTTTTTGCTAAAACCGTGCAGGAATAATGTTCGATCGGCAGAACGGAGTGCGTGTGGAAGTGCAATTAGACAGGCTTCATCTTCTTTAGCACCCGCACCCGAACGTTCCGACACTCCGAAACACTCTTCGTTTCGATCAAAAGGCCCGGTTGATTGGATTATGAACGCCCTCACCCGTTCAGAATCGGTGTGCGCCCGGTTGGAATAATAGTCCAATTAATGTGAGCCCGCAGGAACCTCCCGGGCTCGATAATGATTGAGATTCATTAGAGGCATCGCGTCCGAGATTAGGATGTCTATTTTCCTTGTCCATTCCAATTACCCGTGCCCGGGTGTTGCCTACCGTATTGGGAACCGGATGGGAAAGCTTTTCCACCGCTGGGACACCGTGAGGATGACATCTATGTGCGTAAAGTAATGCGGTATTGGAATTCCAGACAAATATGCTAAACGACACAAGGTTTTCTCTTCTTTTTTTTTGGGGACCTTAAACACCGTCGTCACAAAAACTCCTCCATCTGAACATGGCAAGAATAAGATGAACGCGGCCATACTAAAAAAGACTTTAAGAAAAGTAAAACCATTCTTCGCTTGCACCTCGAGGCATCTTCATTTGACTGATGCATCGCCGAATCGCATTTACAAAATTAGTTTTCCCGGTGTACGGGAACTCGGGGGGGGCAAGGGCAAAGAAAATACGGCCGATTCTGTCGCATTGTCGTAACCGCACCTGAAGCGGCACGCTCCAGTGATGGTCGTGGGATGGAAACGTAGTATTTGTTTGTGTGTTTCCACAATTTATTTACCCACGGTAAGAAAATGCGGTCGACTAACATCGCGCTGCAGGTATATGGCTTGCTGCTGTGCATCCTTCGCGTGTTTCTTGAAGCTCGAAGCCATCCGCGGGATTGTTCGCCATTTCTTTTGTAGTGAAAGGATGAAGCAAACGGAGCTTTTTTCTTCTTGTTGTTGCAATTTCATCTTGAGAATTAACCGCAGTATCTTAACCTTCCCTTCAAGCAGGATAAACCGTAACGCTCGGGTAGATTGGGTGATGAGATTTTAAAGGTTCCTCAGGGAATGGTGAGTTCTGGCTGAAGTTTATGGGTTGAAATAAAACGGAAAGTTCATCAGGATGCATCGCTTTTTTATGATTTCTTATACCAACTTGGAGTACTATAATGGAAAGCAATCTACTTTGGAGTAACATTTACTGGTCAATTTATTTTTCACTCACGTTTTAGTCTTACAGTTTTTAGAAAAAATATACACTGAAGGAAATCTGAAGAAAATACTAGAAATATTGCATCAAGTAACGATATCAACTGGTACTGGAAGATATCACATGGACTGAGTTATACGAAGTCTTTCGAAACTCTGTATTTGTTCCAAGGTCCCAATAACTAGTGGAGGCTAGTTTAGTCGAGCCTTGGAGAGTTGAATATTGAGCTGACTTTGGAGACCCAAATCTCCAATAGGTGTTATACTGTCTTGGTTTGGTAGTTCTCTGCATGAACGTTTCCTTCTCTGACACCTCGAGAGGCTAGCCATTTTAGGCAACCGTGACTTGACGATATACTGCAGTAACTCTTTGAAGGATAACCCAACAAGTGGGGTATTCTACTACATGGTTCCAAGAACTTGAGAATGGAACAGTCCTCTCCAGAACCAGAAACATCTTAGTCTGATGTATCTGATTCGATAAGGTTCTTTTTAAGTTTAATAGAGGTAATGCAATTCCGGAGGAAAACTTTCGGAGCTATATGTTGAGGATAATCTGGAATTCGAGGTCTTCAAAAAATGTTTTACTGTCTTGATTCGGTGGTCCATCGTGAGAGCTTGCGTTTTCTCTCCACAGTTTAAAGATAGCAATATATCCGACTCTCGGACTATATGTGCTAAAATTGAACCAGAACACCAATTTATCTTCAAAGTCTTTTAAAATAAACCATTCCTTATTTGGGGATGTGTGCAAGCTATCTTTTAGAATGAAGATTTAATAGAAGCAAGAAAATAATTTCAACGGATGTTGTTAAATAACAAAACATACCTTTCAATGAAACTAATCCAGCTATAAACCGGCTCGATTATCCTATTTTCATGTGCAGGTTTTCCTCATCAGTATAAAAAATATATAAAAAAAGATGGAACAGCAGCCTTATCCAAGCGATGGTGATGGAAATTGAGTAGGATCACGTTACCAAACGGTATGACGCCGCCTTGAGAGCGCTCGTCAGGCAGCGGGACGCGCAGAACACGCACGCGTGCACTTCGGGAAAAATGGTTCCCCCGTAAAGTCCACTTACCCCGTTGGCTGGGGATGTATGCAGGTGCCGTACCGTGGCATTGTCGCCATCATTATCCTGATTGGCTTGTTCGTAAAGTGAGCCCCAGGCCGTTGCGTTTTGTACGCTGCAAGGATCTCTTCCCTTTTTATATAGCATTCCCTTTCGCAGAGGTTCGCGCACTGCCAGGATGAATATGTAAGGTTTCTCGCTCGTTCACTTTTACAAATGCATTTTTTTTTTGCTCATCTCTCTCTCTCTCGCACATCGGTAGGATGGGTAGGTACACTCTTCTCTTCCCTGGAGAGTATTGCAGCGTTTTTTTACGGTGTTGTTGCGGATATGTGCACGTGTTGCATCGCTGCATCCAGCAGACTGCACTCGAAAGTGCAGCCCACTGTAATGGAGAACCAAACAAAGCTTATCCACCCCTTTTGTCCCATGGCAACGGACCCTTGAATGGTAAGGCGCCAGGATATCGTAATACAATACCGCCTGCCCATGCTTGTTTCTTTCCCCAAAAGTGAAAGGGGGAAAGGGTGCATGCAGCAGTGCAACGAAATGCATCGCCACATCTTCAACGAGGCCGCACGGTGGGATTTTCTATTGCCAGCCCGCAATGGCGACTCGAACATCCTTCGCATCCTGTTGATGTTCTGCTCGATTGTTTTAGTTTTTTTTCGGTTCCATTTTTTTTTTCGTTGAGTGTTCATTGACGCCATACTGTTTTCTTCGTTCGCTTTCGGTGCATTGCCATATTTGTAGGCTTTTCCCAGGTTTCGTAATAAAAAAAGAAAGAAAAATAGGGACATAATTTGCCTTGTTATAAGCATCCGCATACGTCAGGATGCTTGAATGCAGTCTCAATATCCTCTACGTGTCCTTATTGCGAATATTTTGAATGAACAAATAATAATAGAGGGAAATAAACCCTAGGGGATAAACGGAAACTCCGCCTTTTGGAGTAGGATTTTTATTCATTATCCTTTTTTTTCTGTGTGTGTGTTCTGCGCAACCTGAAAATTGCACGTCCTTTTCTTTGAGTTCCAAAGATCCTACCAATATATTTATGTTTTTTTTCTTTTTCTTTTCTTTTCTGCTTCTGCTTAAGCCGGCGCAGCTATTCTTCGCAGTAACAGTGTGCGAGCATTTGAATTTTTAATTTTTCATTGTTTCAAATTCGCTACTGAGCGTAGTTCGATTATGATGAATGTTGTTGTCGCTACCGCATGATCCGCACCCCCCACCCCCTTCCCCCCTTCAAATCCATCGTCCGGGCCGGTTCATTAACGTCTTTTACGGCAACAGGAAGAGTGTAATAGAAAAAAAGCAACTGTACACATACGCAAGTGAGAAAAGAAACCATTTTTGTGATGAGTGGAGATGCGATTTCGGGTGATGAGGTCTTTTAATTTCTCATTTCCACCATTCATCCTGCATCCATCCTGCCAGCCCTCCCTCACGGGGTTTGGGAGGGGGCAAACGAACACAACGCAACGGGAGCAATAACACGGCTGGTCGCCATTACGGAAAGGTTTTCTTGCGCGAACGCGCGCTCCTGTCTGACTGTGGGAACAATTGTGGACAAAAAAAAGAAAAGGAAGCAACGCTTATATTGCCGTATCACACACACACACACGTGGTCGTTTACGATCTATTACCGATGCTAATTTATTCGAATGAGTTGTAATCCCATTGTGTGCGCGTTGTTCCTCGTGAGCATTGGTTCCATGTTGGTTTTTTCTTTTGTGTTTAGTTTTGTTCTCTTGCGTTCTGCTAGTTCGCTTTCCATTTACTCCAGACCAGTTTAGACATCATGTTTTTGCCAATTTCCCAAGTACATCGCACAGTTTTTGGAAAGCTGCTGATAAGAGTGGGTTTAGGTTAGAATAACCTCAAGGAATTACAGCTCTTCTCGAGTGTATCGAAGAACTCTATAAATAAGAAATTATCCCCAACCCTTCCAAACGCATTTTTTTTACCTTTAAGCAATTGAGTTTCAATTAGTTCTCCTTCGTGGTAATAAATCTACAAGTATAAACAATCACTCCGTCCGGTCATCAGCACTGTTCAGCCACTTAACCGTGAGAAAGGCCGTTTAGCAGCCGTCCAATAATTGTAATTTATGATGTTAAACAGAAATAGACAGTCTCACCCTTCCGGAACAGGAATTGTGCAAACGCCGCAAGTTTTTAAATCAACACGTTGAAAGCTTTTAAATGGCATTTTATTACCTTTTCCACATAAATGCAAAACCAAGAAAAGAAAAACGAGGTGAAAAGCGATTGTCGGATGTCTCGATGTCTCGGTACGTAAAGGGGCATTAAAAATGAAAATAGAATTCCACCGCCAGTTGGACTGTTGGTTTGCGGAAGCGAAGTTCAAAAACAAAGAACTAAGAACTGGCTGTTGACACCTGTCAGCTGGCCGGTATGTCAAGTGGAAGCCCCATCGAGGGTTAGGTTAAGTGTACGCCCGCATCCAGGTAAGCTCCACGCTCAAGAATCTCACCGTATTGTGTGCGGGTGAGTGTGTTTGCGGAACTGAACTTCACCCGAAAGGACATCCAGCTTCATTGTCTTGCGTGGAATGTCTTCAGATACTGCACTTGACATTCTGCACCTGATTGGTGTTTGGGATGTCTCGAGAAGGACACCGGCACCTGACAACGAGGACAAATAAATTGGAAATTTAAATTAAACAACCCGTTCGTGTTTTTGCGGAGCTTTCGTTTTGGGTTGCGTACAACTTTCGCCGTGTATAATCCGGGCGGATGCGGACGCAAAGTTGGGACAGTTTAATGAAATCGTAATTTCGCGTGAGTGACTTCCAGGTTCGTGGATGTTTGATTAAATTGATTGGTAGAATTTGTGGAATGAGGTTGACTTTAGCTGGTTAGCTTCTTGGTACGCTGTATATCGCCAACGAGACGTGAAAACCTCAGCTACATTGGTCTCCAACGCAGAAACGGTTCTGGACGGTTAAACTCTTCGGGATTTTCAAACCTTTCTAACGAACGCAAAACCTCCTAACCTCGAATCGGTAACAATAGTTTCAATTTCCTTCCCCCCCCCCCTACTCAACTCCTTTCCAACGTTATCCGCCAAATGCAAAGTGCCGAGTTTTGAGGTTAGTTTTTACGACTCATTGAACTGTACGCCGGACCGTAGCGAGGAAAGCTCGCTAGCTTTCAGCAATCAAACGGCAACGGCAGCGATGCATTTGCATACGGGTGCTGTTACAACTCACTGCCAAGTTCACGCCACCAGGGCGGAAGTCGCAAAACTGTCAGCCAATTGTATGTAAATTGCTCTGTGTGCGCAAAGGAACTCTGCCAGTGACCCAGAAAAAAAACCGACCTGGTTCGTCGTGTCGTGTGTAGTGGAGCGGATGCGGTGAACGGTAACGGCCGTTCTAGTGCATTTGGACGACCAAAAATTGAAATCCCCGTTCGTGGCGTTCGCTTGGCAAACATCCTCCAAGCGGTGTTCCAGTGTCGGCAGAAGACGGCAAGGCTAGCATTAATTAATATTCATTTGGCGTTTATGAAAGCGCCCAGTTCGGGGCGTCCGTAAGCAAAGGCTCACTCTCATCTCGTTCCACTGAAATATGGTGAAGTCATTTGTAAACGCTAATGATGGTGCCATTTGTTAACTGAAGCAAGAAGGTGTACTTGGAGGACTTGTGCAGGGTTTGAGGTTCCTGCATTGTGCACGGACACTTCCAACCGTGACTCCACTTCTTCGCTGACTCGTTCCGATAACGCGAGTGGTCATAGTACAAGGCTTCAGTTGCAATAGGCGGTGTTCTAAAGCGTGTTGATTGATTGAACAAGCTGGGCAGCTTCCAAACAACGCACACAAACCGACTGATAAGATGCAGTCGCAATGGTACGGTGCAGCAAAAGTTTCTTTTGCAGTTTTTGTTTTTGCAAAGCAAAAGAAGGTACAAGTCTATTAACTCAAGCAAACCGAATGGGCAGAGAGTCAATTATCACTAATTATTGCTTTGCACTGGACGGCGAAAAGCACGCGCGATTACTTTCTCCCTTTCTATCGTCTCGGTGAACTCGGGGTTCTAGTTGAGTGTGTCGTATTTCACGATCAGAAGCTCAATCAGGCGTTAAATGTTCGGATGATTTTAAATGAAGCTCAAAGGGTTCCAAACCAGGAGCCTTAACTTTAGAGTTTGAGTATTCCACACAATTCGCTAACTTTCTCATGATATCATCGGTTTTGAGGAGATCAAACATTTTGTTTGAGGAGTGCCTTTGGATTGAGGAACTTCACAAGTCCAGCTTGTTGGACCACCCTTTTTATATTTACAAATTTTAATTGAGGTTGGCTTTGAAATATTCAGACCTTGAGGTATTTTAAAGTTTGGAAGTACCTTGGGATATTGGGATCTTGGGAAACTTGTCAGATTCAGAGCAATTACGCGCTGGAAAATAGTACACCAATAATATTGTTTATACTAAGAACCTTCCGGAGATTCAAATTAGGGTTCATTTGGAGCCGTCTTCATCCTGAGAAACCTGCCAGATCTTAGTTGAGGAGTTCTGCGAAGTATAGAGATCTTGGGGAATTTGTCAGATTCAAATTCAATTAAGCACTATGAAGTATTATTGTTTATACTTGAATCCTTCGTACGTCTTAATTGAGAGTTTGAGATATTGCAGATCTTTGAAGTGCTTTGGGATATAAAGTATTACTTTAGAACTTAAATCCCTGACTTTGTTTTGGTTCTAAGGATCTGGAAGTTCGTAATTCTTCGTAGAATTAAGTTAAGTTCAAAATGACTTCAAATGTAATTCTGCCCCTTCCAAACCAGTTTTGTGATGCGATTTGGGACTTCCGGGTGAGTTTTACGGGGCTTTTCTGGACAAACAGCTTTAAAATCTCCAGATTGTAGTAGTGTAATAAACTGTTGCTGGTTTCAAATTTACAAAACGCATAAAACATGACACGTTCGTCGAAGAACTCAAAATCAAGCTTCCTGCCCTTTTTCACTTCGTTCGAAAAATGGAAGTTAATTGGTGTAATTTGCTTCTAAAAGCTGTACGGTAATTGCGTTAATATCATCACTTTCACCGTGGGAGACGAGCCTGCATTTGGGTGTTTTTGTTCCCTTTCACACTGCCTTCAATTCGTCCCCAACTTCCCTCAAACATTGATGGCGATAGTTTCGACTGTACTCCTCATCGCACGATCCGGTTTGATTTGTTTACTTACCTAGTGAAGCGAACCGCGTTCGATTGGTATTGTATTTGTGTGTTGGTTGTTCGCTTGTCTCTTCTTCCATCCCTTGATAGCCACCCCAAATGGCTGCAATGATTGAGATGAATTCGGTTAATTATAACTAACGTAACATTATCGAATGGATTAGAGCAAACGGAGCAGAAGCTGTTCGAACAGCTTTTTCGAGGTTTTTTTCGTTCTTCTCTTTGTTGGTTCTGCAACTCGAGTGAGTTTGTGGCTTTATTTAGTCCCAATTTTTGTCCGCATCTTCGATATTTTTTTATTGTTTTGCTGTGGTATTCACTATCTTCATGAAAACGATGAAAAAACGACCAAGGTCGTTCCGCCACAACGAGCAACCCATTACGGCAGAATAGTTGAAATTGAAACGAATGTGAAAAATAGAATGAGAAAGAATCCGCCAAAAGTCAACCGCGAGAACACAAAACAAAACAAAAAAACAACTTATCGAGATTCAATCATTTACATAATTTATTACAATTTTATTCAATTATTATTTGATTGTTTTCCTCCTCTGCCTTCTTCTCCACCATTCTCCCCCCTCCCCTCATTCATCAAAAAATAAAACAAATAATAAAGGAAAAGCAGGCCCCCAGTTCGGTTTGGTACATTTATCGTACCATTTCTTTCGTCGCTTGACGGTAGTTTATCTCAGCGTAAAGCCGTTTCGTTTGCTGTTTTTTTTATTTTGTTCTTCTTGAGGAAACAAAACAAAATCCGAGGCAGAACGATATGCTGAACTATCAATCGATGATTACTGCTGCTACTATTTGAGCTTTTTTTTTTGTTGGAGTGATTAGGTTTTCCGGAGATGTTTTAGATCTTTTTTTTCTGCGTTGCGATCTTTTTCCATGCTTTTGTTTGTCGAGGAAGGTTAATTTTTTATTTCCTTTCACCGATTGTTTCTTTCTCTGTTGGTTGGTGAGGAAACGCTCCTCAGCAGCTGATACGTTGGCACAATATTCTAGCTTTAGAAATGATTTTAAAACAGTGCTAAACATCATCTCCCTATACTTAGATATATTTCTCTTACGTAAAGTCTTACGAATTATCTCAGCTTGGCAACAATTTTTAATGCACATATTTACAATCGTACAGCAAGCGTTAGTGAAAGATTGTTTGTTATGTAGAATGATTTCCTTCTACAGCCATCTTGGAGTTGCGCATAATGCAGTACCAGCTTTAATAAAATAGGCCGTTTTTTTAAGTTTTTGTTTGTTTAACTTTCTTCCTGCTCGTTGATAATGTTTGTACTAGCGGATACTTTGTTGAAACATTGACGAAGCAAGCGTACCGGGTTTCGGCCGGTAGCCAATTCACACCACATTCAGCAATAATTTGAGTAATTTTCCGATAATGTTTAGATTATCCACGCCGGTACCAGTGCTGGTGCGAGAGACAATTATTTCCAATTAGCTTTTAAGCTTGGCTGTGCGTTTCGTTGCGCGCTCATCTGTTAGGAGTTTTGTTAACGGTCCAATTAAGCGTAGGCGAGGAAGGAAAACAGACACAGATACATGGACACAGATTTAATTCACAGTGTGTCCGTCGATTTTATTTTGTTTTTTTTTTTCGGTAGCGGGTGTGTAATAAGAAAACCCGCACAACATTGGTGATTTTTGCATTTTAAAATCTAACGAGTGGCATTTATTTACAAATGGATAGTTAAATGGAAGCGTGTAAGCGAAGAATGGAACGTGGAGCGTGGAGTTTAAGCGTCATTTGTTTGGCAAATGGAGAGTAGAAACAAAACGCCCCGGGGAAAAAAAACCGCAACAGGGGGATGTTACCGTGCGCGTTTGAGATGACGGTGGCTTAAACAGTTCTAGTTAGATTTATTCGTTGGTTGTTTGCCTGCGCCCTATTCGTTAGCGCGGAAAGGCGCGAGATATATGTTGCTGCATAGTTTCATTTAGCTAAACCGATCCCGAGCCCCGAGGGTTCGATCGTTGAATATTTACAGTCACCCGCTGCGTTGGCAGCCAACCCTGACCGGTCCTAGACGTGCAGGATCTCAACCATAACGTCGTTCTCGACCAGTACGTCTTTCTCTAGCCGATCGGGTTCACCGGGGCCGGCCGGTCGCCACTTGACCAGTATCACGATCGTTAGCAGGACGAGCAGAAATAGCAGCATCGCGACGAACAGTGCCAGGATGGCGATCTCACTCTCACTTTCGCGTGCGATTGGCCAGGGATGGAGACGACCTGGCGGTCGTTTGTGGTGTCCATCCCTGCCGAGATCTTCGGAGGAGTCCAGCTCGCGTGCCAGAGCCTCATCGTCATCACCCTCAGCGACTTCGCTTAACAGCTGTACCGTGGAAGCTGTCACATCCGGTAGCGTTGGTTTCCGGGTTCCCTCCAGGGTGGCAGCACCAGCAGTACTCAGAACAAGCGGTGCCGATCGGATAAGTGAACTCGTGTGCTGCAGCAATTTTTTTGTGGAAGAAATGCATAAGAGTATAAGACTAGGAGTTGATGGAATCGAAGATCTACCACTTCTAGTGATATCTTACCTTACTGCGGCATGTAACCTGTACGCGGTAGTTTGTGTCCGACCAGAGCGATAACTGGACGCTGCTGGATTCAGTCAGCAAGTTACCCATTAGTCCACCGCCGGAAACTTCCCACGTTACCAGACACTGGTTGGACCCGGGAAGTCCAAGGTTGGTACCATTGCAGATGTCGGATAGGGTTGCCGACCAGCTGACGTCCGCTGTGACGAGGGACTCGTTCCTGACCATCCGCTGAACAGTGAGCTGAAGCTGACATCGGGGAAGTGTCGTTCTACGGGATGGTGATGTTGGTGGTGGAGCTCCCGGATTCGTACAACCACTCCAACACTGTGGAAATGAGATAAAAAAGAGATGATTGAATTTGGTGTCAAAGTTATACTGTTTTATATAGTCTCAACTCTTGTAAAGAGGATTTTGATCCTTAGAAAGCTTTAGTAAGCACAATAAATTACCCTTTTTCAGAACGCCACTCAGTTGTTGGACATTAAAACTCAACCTTCTTCGGAACGCTTCTCCATCACTCATAAGGAAAGGAAACCGTGAAATCATCTTCAGAGCATCATCTGCATCCATCATGACATTGTTGAAGCAATCGGAATGTTACTCAACCCACTCCAGGGGGCAGGGTTCTGCCGCGGGAGTAATAATTGCAAAACATCGCCACAGTAAGCCATGATCGAGCTCATCGAGCAGACAGGATCACTCGGGCTGGAGCAATTTATGTGACCATTGTTTCAGATAAAGAGTCATCCTCATTATCATGGAGCTTGCCCTTTATTACTGTTATTATCGTAATCATTATCATCATCATCATCATCATCGTTGTTATTATCGGGGTCATCGTGATTGTTTACAGAGCGCGGTGCAGAATCGATGTGCCGTGGTTTCCCGTTCACATTTCGATCCCTTTCGATTGCAAAGGATGAAGAGAGGCAGTGGGAAGAGGGTTCTAGCAAAACCAAGTGCACAATGAACCTTTTCCGTACGGTACTGGTGTTTTTTTTTACACTTTGGTGTAATCGAACTGGATCATGACGAATCATATTGCTTTGTGTCAGCATGGGGAACATTTAGCAACGACATAAAACCGTCAACAGTAATTAGGCTGTAAAAGACTCAGTTTTAAGGAAAAAAATTGACGTAAATAATTATTATCAGAGTGGCGTTTGTAAACAGTGATGCGGCAAGAAATTGAATTTTCGGAAGTTTTTAAATTCGCATTAAAACCCCCTTTTCCCATATAAATATCGAACAAATCGGGTTCGTCGCTTGCATGTAATTTTCAAGTCTTTCGTTTTTTTATTGAAATAATTTATTAAAATTAAATTAATAGCAAAGACAGCTTTTAAAGGATCTTCCTAAATTTTTCGTTTACATAAAATAAATGAAACAATGTTTCTAAAACCTTAAAACGATATGAAAAGAATGTGAAAATTATCAAGGATATTATTGTGTGCTTAACGCTCTAAATCTTTCAACACATTTAGATTTTTTTCAGATTGCTTCCCTCTTAAACGACGAATCGAAAGTGTTGTTTACTCCTTCTTTCGATTACATTTGAACCATATTTTTTATTGTTACACCCTCCACTTTCAATGCAAAATCCGTACTAACACTCTATGCGAAACACCATCGCAGGATTTCAGCAAATCCCAGGACGGCCCCGTTAATGATGCGTCGGTAAATAATAGCCCACGTAATTAGACCAAATAAACATTATGAATTATGGCAACTGTGCACGAAATGTGCTCGGTGCGGGCCGAGTATACGGGGCGATTTTTCAAACGCAAAACAACCTCGCGCACCGGCCACTTCTCTGCCGCGTATGACAAAACTTCATCCATTTCTCAAACACCGTGCGGACATCATTATGCAACGGCACATGTGCATAAGTCGGTTGCACATATGCACTGTTGCGCAACCCGCTGGGGTGAAGGTTCGTCCCAGACGATTCGCACACGTACGGTACGAAATCGAAAGCCACGGTCGGGACGGAAACCCACACGGCGATTGAGCAAACCGTGCACGGGATGGAATTGGAACTCGAGCCGGTTCGCAATGGGGTTTTTTTTTGCTGTTCTGCGCGTGCGTTTATCGTTTTCCGTTTATTTTTGCACGACTCTCGACCTTCCCGTTCGCTGTGGGTGAGCGAGTAAAAGGTTTTGTCCTGAGGTTTTTGATTTGCTTCAAACGGCATTAGGTACATGGTTTATCGTTTTAGACGGTGGAGAATGACTTTCGGTTTAGCCGAGGTTTTGAAGTGAAACAATCGTCTGCACATATTTGGGAGGGATTAAAAATATTATTTTAGCAATACCGCCATGTCGTTCATATTGACATACAATAAATCGTATGTTACTGTCTAAGCCTCGTTATTTAGGTTGAAGATTGAAAAAACGGTTTAAATAAAAAAAACTGCAATCTATCAAATAACGATCATTTAAACAAAAGACTTCAGCAAAAGCGACGAAACTCTTTTTTGATTTTATTTTTTTTATTTCTTTTTTACTAAACTCTTGAAACTATTGTGTAAAAGGTTGTAGAATAAGATTTGTTGTTCAAAATAAATTGTAATTTTCTACCAAATTAAAATACCGTGAATATTTAACACTTCCCTAAGTATGCATTCATCAAAAACAAACTGTTTTATTGCCCTTTTTGTGCTCATTACAATCCGCTTTAGCTGGACAGCAAAACAAAAAAGAAGCTTCGATACGAATAGCAAAACCGTACAGCGACGGGAAAGAAATTTAATTTATTATTCGTTCCGTACCAAACGCTGGCAAACGGATGGGGAAACCTTGCGGCGTCATGTGGAATTCTGTTCTTTAAGAAAACCTGCACAATACACCTTCGGCCACACTATCTAGCAGGTGAAGTAATGTATGTGTGCGCCCGCTTGCACGAATTGTTTTTCATTTCCTTCGAGAATCAAGCACTCACCAGGGCCTGGTATTCTCTACTTTGGGAGCCGTTTTTCGTGCGGTGTACATACGTACGTAATAAATTAGCATTTTTTGAAACATCGCCAAAATGAAGCAAAAAAAAAAGGAGCTAAACACAATGCATCCAAGCGCTTCATGAAGGGCTGGCAGGGTTAGTAGGGGGGTAGTAAAAAAAAGATTTTGGGTATTGTGAATTGTTTGCGGTTTGGCGTCTGCTTCGGCAGAATATGAACGGTGCATATTCACGTGAGGGAAAGAATTGGTAAACTAAAACACACCAATGGAGAGAAGTAGAGAGAGATAGCGCGAGAGAGAGAGAGAGTAAATGCACACGATGAAAAGAGCGGAATGACCCGTTTTGCTTGGCAAGGAATGTTTATTACCGCCCGAGATGTACTTCGTAATCGATATGATGGTTTTGTTCGAGCATTTGCCATCGTTGCAGCGTGTGCTGATCGTCCTGCCGACGCAACCGGCACGAAATGAAGAGCTTAGTGTAGCCAAACCTTGCAATAAGAAAGTCAACATCCACGGAAAATCATGCTGGACAAGACTGGGGGGGAAAAAAAGAAAAGAGTGAGAGGGTTTGCTTAGGGATGCTGGGAGGCATTCCATCGTTTAATCACTTTTCAGCCATTCGGTGAACGGGTGGTGGGTAATGCAGGGTTGCTGAATATGTGTGATGTCCTACGTAAGACGGATGGATTTTAGAAAAAAGTGTGATAAACGTGATTGTTTTTCAAGGTTTTCCTCTTCATTTAATGCTAAAGATTTGAATGTAAAATTAAAAATTACTGAAAAGGGGTATAAGAAGTTAAAATATTAATATTTTAAATTAATTCCCTATGTAAATGGGCAAACAACTTAGAGAATAATCTAAATCATATTTGTTTTATCAGTTACATTTCTAAATTTCTAAAAATAAAATTCTTGTAACCGTTTTACAAGTAATCCTTTAAATTCAAGTGTTAATCCACATTAACGAAACATACCCAATTAGGATACACAACTATAATTGTAGATTTTACCGTCTATTTAAATTTTTCAATTGTGTAAAATACAAAGTAAACTGTATGGATATTATGTTAAGGTCGAAATAATCAAATATACAATAATGTAAACACTAGATGTAAGTAATTTGTTTTGTTCATAATGCAGGGCCACGGTAAATATTAAATATTTGGTAGTTTTTAAAATAAATAAAAATAATAACACGATAAAAATATTAGAATTAATATAATTATTTTTCTGTGCAAACCCTGTATAAAAATATTGAGCAAAAACACAAAGTTCGAAAACGTGGAAAGAATGTCTCTCAAGACACATATTCCATATCAAAAGGACACTAACGTCTGCCAGCCGAAAACTAAAAAAAAACACACACACACATACATGTGAAAAAGGAGACAAAGCGACGAGAAGTACAAAAACCCAACGATGATAAATGAGCGGCGTAACGGTGAAGTAATAAATTCGAAACGTAGGCTTGTACGGTGAAGCAGCGAAACCGGGCGGGGGAACGGGTTGCATTATAATTATGAATAATGATTAAATTTTTCTTCCGATCCCTGGCCACTGATAAGAGAATCCGTTCGATTATTAGCTTCGTGCCCGTACGACGCGCGATGGGTTCTAATAAAACCAGAAACGAAGAGCTGAGAGATTAGTTTCGTTGTGGAGCTGATCGTTTGCTAAATGTTCGAATCACATCGTCGTTTAGCGTAGTTTCCGATCGTGTTTTTCACTTCGTGGTTGTTGTGTATCGCAAATCGATTAAGTTTTCATGGTTTGCTATAATGGTGGAATGATTAGCTACACGCTGCTATGGCTACAAAGAACTACTGAAGTCGTTTAGGTGGTGGAATTGAATTCTTATTAACTCATCACCATCACACCGGAACAACAATCGAAGAAAAGATGTTGGGTGTCTTCCGTAGCTCCTTTAACCCTCTTGATCTTTCTTTTTCTCGTTTTCAAACCTTTCTGGCGTGTCTAATCCAACACGGGGCTGATTAGATGCAGATTATAATCATGCTCCGGAAACGATTAATATTGACAGCGATTTCCATGTGAGCGTGTGTGTAAGTAATTTTTTTTATTAGTTAGCTGCGGTTTATCCAACATCTTCACCGGCAGGTGAGCATAAGCGGTGGCAATAAATAATCACTTTTCCCTCTCGTTCCCTCTACCGCCTTCTATATCTATTTATGCAGAATAAACCCCATCCAAATGTTTGAAGCAGTTGGGCTATTTTAAGATATATATATATTTTTTATTATTTTTCATGTTCCTCCTGAAGTGGAACATTAAACTCGCTCCGAGAAGTGAGCTGAGATCTAAGCCAGGTGCCGCCGAAAAGCTCAGCGAATCCGTCAGATTGTGTCGTCCGGGAACAGGGGGTTTGTACGAAACGTACGCGGCGAAGCCTCCGGCTAATGTGTCGGTTAGGCACAAAGTGACCGGCAGCCATCACCATCATCATCATCATCATCATCTTGAGGGAAGTAATCGTCGATGGTTGGGCGTGCGCGGCGTTCCAGCATCCAGCCCGGGAAGAACCTGTTCCACGAGTGGTGCCCTTTTCATTTCGTTCAACTGCTGCTGGCGTTTTGACTTCTTTGCATGTTTACAGTTGGGCAGGTGATGCGAGTGATCTTCGACCAATGGAGGGGGGGGGGGAGGGTGAATGCTGGGTAGGCGAAACGATCTTAGCGACCTGGGCGGCCCCGTGGATGGATGGATAGGTTCAAAACCATCGTACAAACCGAACCAGTGCGCATTTCGAACGAAACGAATGACATTTATGATCCGGTTGGGCCAAAGAATGGGGGAGAAACGAACTAAATATCAGTCACTTAAGGTGGTATTTGAGCTAATGGGATGTTAAAGTGAAGCATTCGGTTCTACTTTGCTTGTGAGTTTTGCACTCTCCCTTTAATTTGCTTCTTTTTAAAAAGGGTGAAATTAGTTTCGTTGTAATGCAGTTTCAATGAGATTTAATATTCAATTACGTATTTCTTAACGTTGATTTTCTTAATTAATTTAATTTAAAAATATGTTTTTCAAGTTATTTTTCCATTGCTTTACAAATACAAAATAATACAGTGCGTATCATAACTTAGGCGAGGCGATTATGTTTTTTTTTTTAAATTAACTAGAACAGTTGACGAGATAGGCTGATGATGAACCATTCTTTCATTTCATTAGATCCATTGATTAGTTAGCTATTATTGATCAGTTATGGAGTATATTTGATTGTTTTATTTGTTTTTATAAGATTAAGATACAATTAATAGTCGCATTTTTGTGCATTTCTTCTATTTTTGCATTAAAATATTATGTAAATAGAATAACATACCAAATAAGACATCTGCATTACACCTTACTTTATGAGATGTTTTCTCTTCTCTCTCTCTCTCTCTCTCCCATTCATTTTTCGTACATCATACCTTGCCTGGTAGGAAAGAAATAAAATAAAAACAGAAGCTTCATTTTTGGCCACGTTCGACCTTTTGGTCGTGTCGCAACATTTATCATCACAGGCGATGCCCATGAAGCAGGCGGAAAAGTAAATAAATCTTCAATTGCGCTGCATTATCGCGGGAGTAATGGCGGTGATGGAAGCTAGCGTGGATGGGGGGGGGGTGAACTGCTTTCATTCATCCCCGCGGAAGCACCGGTGACGCCACTCCACTTGTTGTTTGGCGGATAAGATGATGAGATGAATATTGCATGAGTAGCAACATTCTGTATTATGGGGCAATTTTTTTTCCTTCCCTTTTCTCTCTACACAAAAGCTTGATTTAGTTAAGGAGGGATGAATTGAACCTTTGCCTGGTTTACTTCGGGTTGAATGTGAACGAATTTTCGACTGAGTTCCATTTTTTTGTGTGTTATTGTTGCTTGTGTTTCCGATGCGCTACCGAAGTTGAGAGATAGGCGTTTGACGAACCGTGGCTGTACTTTGCTTCCGAGGCCGTGCCGAGCTGTGCGAAAATGAAGAAGCAAACGGTGGAAACGGTTGATCCACCGGTGCATGCGTCCTTTTGCGGTAAGATCGGTCCGTTTGATCCACTTTCCGATGCCGAAATGCCGCCACCGTGGCTCATCTACCGTGCTCGATGAGACGCATTGAGGAGCACTAGTATTTTCCCGAGTGGCTTTTCGGTCGGAATGTGCTCTAAATATGCTTAATATACGCAAGTACAAAACAAAACCAGAGAATAAAAAGAAATACAAATCAAAGAGTAGAGAAGAAGCAAAAAAAAAAAAAACACGATCGGGAGGCAAATGGGAAGAAACGCACTGAGGACCGAAATGTAAGATGAATCAAAGAAGGAAATAAAAACTACAAAAAAAAAACCCCCAACATACACACTCGTGCTGTCATCGGAACGTTTGCGATAAGTTAAGCCAGGCAAACTGTTCGTTTGTTTTAGCTTCCATGCGCTTCCATTTCCACAGCTCGATTGCCGCCCGGTCGGTCCATTCCGATTGCGTCAGAGGAGAGAAGAAGAAAAAAAAAACTCCCAAGAACACCAGAACGTCACATGTAAGGGTGGTGGAACGGTTGCGGCCGAAGTGAGGGAATAGATTATTAAAATGAAACGCTCCTCACCATTGCCCATGCATTATAATTTAAGTCAATTTAGATAGGATGTATCTAAACTATTCCTTTGATTTTTTCCGCCATCTCACCCTGTGTGTGTGTGTGTTTTTTTTGCTTCTTGCTTTGCCTGAAGAAGCTGCCGACCAGCAAGCGAACCGTTCCGAATCTGTCTTCACGTGGGCAAACGATTGGGAATGATTAATTAAAGGCGAGCGACTGCTTTGTAGAGGATATAGGCAACTATTAATGTGCAATGACTTTATTTAAATAATTACAAAAGATTTAATGTACTTCAATGAAATAATTAACTTCAATGTGGTATAAAAAAATTGACAAACTTTATTCTAATAAACAAGATTTTTAACGTCTATGTTTTGGTTTGGTGGTTTAGTAATTATTTTCCACTTGGAAGGGACAATGGAAAATCTTCCAAATTTGCCTCAATCTTTCGTTGCCAAATTATATTTTTTATGGTGGAAAAACATAATAACCTACCCCTTCTATAGCAAACAGAATACTTTGAAGAATTTCAAGGGGGGTTGTTAATTTTCTTCAATTCTGGAATAAGTCCCGGAATACCAGAAATAATTTTTCCAGATTTTTCCTGACCATACAGGTAATTTTCCTGAGAAGTACTGGGAGGTTATTTAGTTTTCCTCAAGCAAGATCAAGAGGATTCTGACACACCATCCATAATTTTTCAAGATTTTTCCTAGCTCTGTTGCACTTTCTAGGGCGAAAGGCTCATTTTGCTGACTTAGGCTTTTTTGTGGTTGGTGAATGGTGGAGTTTTGGCCAGAGTTTTTCCAGGGAGGCAAGTTTTAAAGCTATCTGGGGGAATGTTTATGGGTGCGGGAGGGGTTGATAATTTTTCTCAAGTAAAAGAAAATTCGGGCAAATCATCAAACGGGTTTTAGAATTTTGTTTGGATGAAGTTTGTAGGAGAAAAATAGTTACATCATAATCTCTTCTTATTTTCCGAAAAGTTTAGACAAACACTGAAAAATATGCTTTGGTCTACAAATTCATAAAAGTAACAAGAGAGCAGGATTTCATGAAAAAACAGTTTACAAAGTTTCCCTCAAATTTAGAAAACGCAATTCGATCGCGAAAAAAAAAGTTGTAGTATGTGTCTAAAAACTCTTTTTTTTAATTTTAGCAAATGGTTGCTTGCAGTTAAAGTTCTTCTTTGCTAGGTAAATTATTCATACTAATAATATATTCCAGAAACTTGCTTTAATATCCTCACAGTACACTTTTTTTAATGCATAAGATCATTTCCAAAGGCTAGGTTTTCCGAAAGACAAATAACTATCGATGAAACATCTAATTTTTTGTCATTCATCACAAGCATTTAATGTTTGAAGCTAAAAAAAATGAAGCGCATACCATGCTACGCATTCGATATGCGTCTTAGAATCCGTACCTTCCGGCAAACCATCACTTATCATGATAGACAGTACTCCCAGGGAGAAGTAAACGGAGTCACTTGTGATCTTCCAGGAACTTTGGATCTTTGTGCTGATGATAGAGTAGTCGAAGTTGCTCGCAAAACTTGTCGCTTCGTCTAACCCTCAACCAACGCTATCCAACCGAGCGGTCCGCGAATGTCTTACGGGAGTTGCGTCCACTGGAGCACCATGTAGAAACACACCGCAGGGCAATAATAAAACTATCATCCGCTATTACACGGCAAAGTATCTGCAAACATGGCCACGAGATAAACGTACCGGCAGCATCTTTGCCGGAGGTCTCGCATGGAAACGAACCCCACGAACGGAACTGCAGTTTACCTACACGAACACACCAGTACGGGTGTGCACGGGGTTTTCGGAGCTGCCACAGCTAATAGAGATACTGGCCCGAATGGCCGATAGCGTGACCCACCGTGGCTGTGGAGTGGAGTATTATTATGCATGCGAAACATTTTACGCATCGGCTTAAGAGTACACCGCGGGTTCCGTGAGCAATACGGTGTGCAAGTGGCTCTGGCGGTGGTGACGAACGCAAAGATTTACATATCGCGCACCCCGATCGAACCGAGCCGATGATGGATGATGGGAATGGCTTTTGGTTGGGTTTCGGCGTACAGCGAGTGACAAATACTACCAGCTCACGGGATACCAGTTGCAGTCCTCTCTGTCACTGTTTTGCAGCAATAATCCTCCGCTGTGCTGGGAAGATCTCGTCGTGCTGATAATCGTGTGCGTAAATCGACGAGATAAGCAAGCAAAACGAAAGCCCACGGACAAGGTCCTCCAAATCCTCGTACAGGGGGAAAAAAAGGTTGTTGGTGACGCTCTCTTCTTCGGGTGTAAAACTGGAGCTCTAGCACGTTCCGTCTTGAGCTGTCCTCCATGGCAACACTGTCACGATCATCGATCCCCAAGGGAAGGAGGACTGCAAGGTAATTGCACAGAGAAAAAAAATACACATACTCACAGAATCAGCAGCGCAAACTTGGAAAAAGGCAAGGCGAGTGAGGAGACTGTACCGAACCACAACATCCACCGTGTGTGCTTGACACCGACGACCGAGATCATGTCGGAGTCTTGATAAACTGTAGCTACCTACTCTGCACTGACTTTTTTTTTCGGTAGCAAAACGCAAAATCTTCCCAGTGCATGTAAGTTTTCTTGCTCTCCTCTTGCGTTCTACACGAGCTTTACGAATGGAGTGTGAGCTTTGCGTTGTGTTTCAGTCGGCGAAAGAGTCGTGGTGGAGAAGAAATTCGAAATGCTAAACACTATGGTAGCTTTCGGTGGACATTATTCGTGCATTTAACTTTAAGTTGATTCCACTGATCATTTCAGGCTGTGATTCTATGAGAGTGAGTGAGTGATTCATTCCCATTGATGAGTTAATACTGAAACTGACTAGATGAGATTCGTGACTTTTGATTGAATTCAATAATCACCTTTAAGAGTCATTATACTATTGTTGGACAATTGTTGGATATTGAGGGCCTCACTCAGCTCTTCCCACCAATATGAGTTAGTGAGTCATCTTACTCACTGATAGAAGAGCTACTTAAGCTACTTAGCTACTTAAAAAATTGTAGTAATAGTAACATCCAGATGTAAACTCAACATTAGAGGCCTCTCTAGGATGCTTCAAAATGAGCCGGTTCACAAGAGTCTTTTACTAAAGATAAGCACTTTGCCCATCTCAGCTGACCTATTAAGTTGGTCACAACATTAAATGGCACATTCGTTAAATCACATTGTATTAAATTAATTGTCACACTCCTAAAATATATTTAATTAATTTATTTATTCTGAAGTAGTTTTTATTTGGATTATTCAATCAAAGGATTATTTATTTTAGATAAATTTCATATGAAATTGAAATTGGAGATATTTAAAAAATGATCTAATAAATTATTCTGGTTTGATTTCCGTTTGATTGTTTTTTCGACGTTTAATTACCTTATTATTACTAATAATATTGTATATTGTAGAACAGATATTAACAGGTATTTAAACCTATAGTGTGCAGTGGCATTCTGATGCAGCAATGATGGTACGGTAGAGTAGAAGGGTCCCTCCCAGGTGGAGGTGCACATGGTAGGCCGAAGAACAGAACAAACCGCTCCGGTTTGCAAGGGAAAAGCAATTTAATTAATTATTTAAATTTAAGCATACATTTTAGGCTAATAAACGATCGCATGAGTATGTAATCGTGAATTCATTAGCGGTCGTCTTCGGAAACTGAACCAAGTGAGTGGAGATGTGTATGCAAGGTAAGACGCAGCTCGGCCGAGTGGTGCCGATACATTAATGGGAAAGTTTGGTGAAGAGCTGATAATGATTCCTTCTTGCCGTTGGGCACTTCATGCGGGTCGTTCGTGTGTCTTAAGGGTGGACGAAGGTTTTTGGGAGATGAAGAGGGCGGTGTAACAACTATAAACAAAATAACGACGACAACACTCCCAATTGCCATGTTCTGTTAGCGTTTTTATGCTGTCGCTATTTTTCGCTTTCTCACTCCCTTTGACAAAATCGGTGCATGTCGCCTAATGCTACAGCGCACAGAAATGCGTCAGTGTGCAAACGCATAATTTTGGTCGGTGCCATTTGTCTGTGCCGAGCGCCTAAAGGGTCACAGCGTAACCTGAAGCTGACAACATATACACGAGAGAGAGAGAGAGAGAGAGAAGAAAAAAAAATACACAAACTAACACACGCATCGCAGATGCGTTAAATGGACTTTAATTTTAACGCAAAAGAAGGCAGGGAAAATAATGCACAAAACCACTAAGGACGAAAGCGGTACTTGCTGCCCCTGGAGGCATCCATTTGCTGCTACGCTCTGCCCTAAGGGAAAGAGCAGGGAAGCACCGAAACGTCTTAAGAACACGCACACGATTCGTTTCGCTGGTTGGTTTTTTTCGGTAATAATCTTCATTCAATCGTTCAATGGGTTCTGTTATGGAACAGGAAAGACAGCGGAACGGGAAGGGATGGAGGTGGAACGGAAACCGGAAAGGAACGCCCTGGAACGGAACATAAAGGAACTAGCGAAAATTAGCAAATTCCTTCTGATTAGTGCGCACTGATTGCAATTCGCCGGAAAAATGGATTGATTTTTCTGTCTGCGGTTTGTGTGCGTGTGCTTGCTTATGAAGGGTTTGGAAGTGGAATTGGAGGGTTGGTGGGAGGGACGGTGAGGTGGAAAAGGAATAGGCATCGCGATTGTGCATACATTGTGTGCGAAACTTTTAGTACTGCCGGACGTAAAATCATTACGTAAATGGCTAATTACTGTGCAGCTACCATTAGAGCTTCTCGATTTAGATGGTCGAAACCACGTGAAAAGACACGATATCCTTATTTGCTTACTTCTTGTCACATTTCGACGATTTATTCTTATCTTAAGAAATAGAAGCAATCAAGAAAAAATATCTAAATATAGAGAAGTCTCATTCTAAAATCTGATTTAGTTTATTCCCCAGTAATGGAAGATTTGATTGAGGTGGGACGAGCTAAAAATCCTCTACTATGAGTTACTGAAGAAATTACGATGAGGATTCCTTAAATATACAAATAGGGTAGATGAGCATTTTTTTATTGAAATTCTGATATTATTCAAACTGATAAATGATAAACCAAAATTTTAAAAATTAATTTCTGAATAAAACTCTAGCATGGTAACTTAACAAAAACAAAAAACCCATTCCCCATCTTAGGCCTAAAAAAGGTCATCCAAAACAAGCAAAAGCAAAATCTTACTCACACCCTTCTGTCTCGGTTGGATTGTCACTTCTAATCAGATCTTCCAGTTAAGCTATGTTTCGGCTGTTGTTGCTTTTTGTGTGCGAGAACTTTTCACCACGTCCAGCCGTGCGCGACTAAGCCGTTGTCTAACAGACGGCCGCGAGACCGATGTTAGGCCACCGATAAATATCATTAGCGGTTGAGTGGCCAACACACTAGCTGGGGGGGGGGGGGGAGGGAGGGGGTGTCCCCGGGTGCTGAAAACCGATACGCCAAAGCCAATCGGATTACCATTTAGGCCGGCATGTGCGCATTAGCT
>KB664054.1:5382041-5398164 GCA_000349025.1 Anopheles minimus | reverse complement strand
AAAAAAAAAAAAGCAGACGGCCGAATGCAAGAGAGACATCAAGTGCGCCCGGGAGGCACAAGATCGCACAAGATGTGATCCGGATTGCCAGGCGCGCTGGGTGGAAGGAACGGGCGGAACAGGGCGAAAACAATCTCCCAAGAATACATATATATGTATGAGCGATGAATTTTTTTTTCTTTCTTATTGGTTGCTGGTTACGTTTGTGTGTTCTTTTCATCCGATATGGTTCCCTGTGCATTGGAAGAAGGAAGAGCATAAGGAGGGTTTAAAATTGGCAGAACAGAAAAAAAAACAAAAAACCCCCCAACACACACACACACACAGACATCTACGCAAAAACCCAAAGCGTGCTGCTTCGAAAGCACATCGAAAAGAGAAACGATAAAGTCACTTTGACAAATTTATGCTTTGCAAAATGGATTTGAACCTCAGTAATGGGTGCACGCGAAAGATAGAACGAGACGGGGAGCGCGCAGGAAAAAAAAATGAAATGAAATATTTGGAACGTGTGCACCGAAACGGGCATCAGCCCGAAGGTAAACCATCCGAAGGCCATCTGTACCACTGTTACTAACATCCATTTCCAAAAAAAAAAAAAAACAGAACTGAAAGAAAACCCAAACGCGAGATGCCTGACGGGATTTTGCGTTTCTTTTGTTGGCGACAATCGGTGGGAAGGTGGATTGGTTTGCCGGGGGAACCTGCGGGAACGGGGCAGGCGGCGCTCATCGTCCGTTTAATAACTGGGCCCCCTGGTTGATGTGGCGGACACCGTGCGAGGAGGTCCGGTCGGATGCGAAATATGCGAGCGAGAGTGATAAAGACTCGGAACCGAAGCCCACACGGCCGGCTGGACGATGACAAATTGCCGAAGGTCTTGATGCATGAAATTGGCCAGGATCTCAAGGGTTTGGTGGCTGCGTCTCTTGTTTCCTTGCCCTCTTGCCGTCACGGATGTGCGGGTTTTACTTCTCTGGCATCATGATTTCATTCTCTCGTAGCGCTTTACATGGCAGTGAACCTTGCGGTACTAAGCTTGCTTGGGGAATGTTTTGATTTGTGGTGATGTTGTTTTGTTTGGGGCTTAGAAGCACTGGGTTGGTCGGTCGAAATAGCATCGGAGTTCAAATCCCATGCAGATATTCAGACGTTTAGAGAAGGCATTCCTCAAGAAAACCCAAGTTTGAGGAGATAAACTGAACAAAACTGTACTTTGGTTGCTTCATATGTACTCCACAAGGTTGTCCTCAGTTGAAGATGTTGAAAAGATGTGTCGTTCCTTTGAAAAGAATTACTTGAGAAATGCCTTATGGAGTTTAAGTCGTCCAGATTACGTTTGCCGACGATTATGGATTTGATATTATTAGAGAGCATTCCCCGATCATTCCACGATCATTTCCCGGACCTGTTTTGGTTTATCTCCTGAAGTTACCAACGACTTTTATTAACGCTATTGAGCATATTCGAGGTAACTCAAAATGTTTAGACTTGAACTCTAATTTAAGAATTCTTACTTCTTGTTCTTGGTTGATGTATGTTGAGGACATTCAGGAATATCTTGAATGTGGTTAGATCACACCAATATATCTCAAAGCGAATTCGTACCACAAAACAAGACTTCCCAGGCTTTGGACACAGATACGTCCTGTTCTCATCCAGAGGTTATCTTTCTCGCCAGCCAGACATTGTGTATGGATAAACTATGATGTAGTCTTATCGCAATTCGACACTCCTCCCCAAACCCAAACCACCTTTCCCATCACTATCGGTGGGCAATTTGTCACCTATTCCCAGCGATACACAGATGACAGATGAGCACCGAAAGAAAAAAAAACCTTGAACTTGAAGCTGCATCCAGTTGCAAGGGTTGGCCAACTACAACTAAAATCACTAACGCAATACCACGAAAAACGGCAGATAATGAAACTAGCACATCCGATGCACAAACTTTTTGCACATTCCCCAAACACTGGACGGTGATGGCACATTTTTAGACGATAACCGTGCGTACGACGAAGTCGCGCTCGGTAGTGATTAATGGAGTGGCTGATAAATTGCTATCGCGTGTCCGGCAGGGGTTTTCGGTGCGGATCTTACTCTCGGTTGGTTTCTGTCCGTACGAGACGCCTTTTCTGTCTGTGGCTCTCTTCAGACATCTCAGTAACGGAAGGGACGGTGCGTATCGCTATCAATCAACTGGTCTGATGCAGGGGGAGACAATTTCGACCAGCTGTCCCACCTCCCCAAGGTTTTGTGTGACCCGCGGGGCAGTTCAGGTGGCATCTTGATTTGCTTAGAGATCATATGGCACGAACTCCGGAGCGACCCTCCTCGGGGGCCTCTGCGAATAGAGCAACTTCCGGCCGAGACTCCCGGGCGGGCTATCAAGTTATCAATCATTTTTAATAGGATCCCGAACTGTCCGAAGGTATTGCGAGTTTTGATTGTGCACTGTTTCGGTTGGGCGCAGTTGTCCGTAGTTGGTGGCTGATGATTGCTTGCCCGACCAGTATGTCAGTGTTTGTTTTTTTTTTGGCGAACGTATTGACAGATGATTTATGATCTACTCCAAAACTCTATCAAGCGATATTGTAGGCTCTCTTCTACATGGATGTCTACATACAAGGTTTGAAAATGGATTTTTAGCCCAATGAAAGTAGAACGATTCCACGGGTGATGTTCCGTATCGTCAAACGCACCTGTTTCGGGGTGGATAAATATCCCTTTACTTCTTTTTAATTGATTCGTCAGTGGAATGCCGTTGGGAGGCGACCGCATCTTCATCAGCAAACATCGGTACCTGCGGCGACATTCACATGTACCTTGGGTCATTATACAGGCACGTTTCGGACATCACAGCGGGAACTCCTCGGAGCACTTGTTCCGTTGTAAAACACGACTTTTTTTCGCCCCCCTAAACCGGACATCACACCTACGTGCTCTTGGAGCGCTGTACCCCAAAACGACCAGACTACTTCATCTGGCACGCTAGTAGCGTTTATTAAATGTTGGATCGTTCTCCAACAAACTTGTTACCACGCAGCGGGTGTTCCACGATACGGCGTGAAGTCACCGGGAATAACTTTGTAAACAGCTACTCAAAAGACTGCTTAAAATCCTCCCCTAATAGACCGGAAAACAGGTGAACATGGAGTCGGTTTGTTTTTTGCGTGTCGGTATGCAGAACTTGTGGGCAAATAAATTTTGCAACAATGTTGCAGTCACGCAGGATAAAACCTTGGACGTTGGAATTTTTTTTTTTTTGGACAGATTAACCCAAGTATTACCTCCCTACAAAAGTACATGAACTCCCACCCGGAAGAAACCAATTGACCGCATCCACTTCGTATGCAGAAAGCTCCAGAATCGCATTTTAGAAAACAATCATGAAGATGCTTTGCATTAGAAGACTATGCAAATGGATCGATTGAGAGTCTGGCCGGGCCATCCCAAATTCAACCCATTTACTGCATGCACGTGGCCAACCGACACTGTCCCAGGTTAATGCATTCAAACCTTTCCCCACCCTCACCACCCCCAGCCGGTGTCACCGAAACAAAGCGGCACGAACTATACGAAACACGAACCCGCTCGTTTGGCGGGGACATCGCCTATCTGCCGGCGAAATGATTTCATAACTGTTGCCCATCCCGCTCGTCGAACAGCTCACGGCTGATTTCATGCAATTTTGCCTCCGTATTCATTTATTTTTCGCTCTAACCCCAAAATGGGTACCACCGGGTGTGTGTGTGTGTGTGTTCTTCGTTCCATTTTTTGCCTCCCGTTGCCGTACGGTCATGAATACATAATTTTCCCGTGCAGTTCCGACGCGGAAAAACTCGCAAGAATAGCGCTCCCGCCACTGGACGCGAAAGCACACGAGAAATACAAAAGTGGAAGGAAAATAAAAGGAAACCTTCGGGAAGGGGTTTTCTTGCTTTTCTTTCTGCAAGCCGAAAGGAAAAACCTTCCGATTCGACCGATAAGATTAAGTCCCAACGGTACACTTCATTCTTTTCTGCCCGCTGAATGCGGGGAGCGAAAAAGATGTTGAAAGTGTTGCTTCTTTTCTTGATCTTATGGTGGGTGGGAGGTTTTTTTTTTATTTGCACCCGTTTTTCCTTAAGCTACCCATGGACGATACCGACGGTGCGATGCACTGTCAAAGCGTTTTGTAAGGCTGACGATTAATCAAATGGATGCGGTGTTTCAAGATATGAAAAAAGGGAAAATTGGGCCAGTGGCGATAGGAAGGAGTACACAAAATGGTAAAATGCTTTTAAATTTATTATAAGAATTCCCAGTCTTGATAATAATCATTTTATTCGTTTGAGAGGAATCATTCTTCAAATATTTATAATAATAATTCTTATTTAATTTGAAAAGTTGAAAAATAATTAATCGTTTAATATTTGCATTTAGCAGAGTACAGCCATTATGCAGCACAGTAATGCCATTATAAAAAAAATTATTTACCTTCATTTTATTTTTAATTCGCATTTTTTAAAGTACTCTTTTTTAAGGCAAAATTTATACCAGATGAATAAACGCATTGTTTCACAGTTTTAAAATATATTCTATTTGTGTCACTGTCTTTTAATATTTTATGAATATTTCCTATTTACTATTTAGTTCAGTTAACCATTTTTTAACACGTATCTGTGGCATCATTTCTCTACAATAATTAATAAATAGAGATTTTTAATTTTCTTTAATATTCGGTTTGTGTCTTGGGTAATTCAAATACACTGTTGGAATAATGTGTCTTGGCTTAATTAATTATTGGGCGCTAATAACTTAAAGTATCGAACTATATTAAAAAAAATGGTTGCGCTTTTAGGAGATTTCATATTTTTTGACAGACTGTTTAATAGGTCTGAGTATATAGTGTTTTAACTGAAACTGAGCTGCTCGAAACATAAGGACGTAATCTTTTTATAGAATTTCATACAAATAATCATATTGAAATCGATTTTTTGTGTTTAATACAAATATATTATAAACGTCAAAAATCATATAATCAAATAGCTTATGGTATGATCGTCCCCAATGGTAAATATTTATTTTTATTTGTAATTAGCAAATCACAAATATTATAAATCGTATAATCACATTGGGAAAATGCATGTTGAAAAATATGAAAAAGTGTCTCTTGAAAAATTTTAGCTGATGTTTAAGCTTTAAATATTTAAGTATAGGACCTTTTTGTGTATTAATTTTTTCTTTTTGATTTTCGTTTAAATATGAATCAGCGACTCCTTGAAGCGCCCGTGTACCGTCATCTAAAGCCGTCACCGCCACAGCAGCGTAAGACAGTGAGGAAAAAGTTTTCCACTGTTTTAAATATATTAAACGTAAAGGAAAAATAAACTGCTGCCCCGTGGTAGATTTTTTAGGGGTGGATTTACCCCTTTACCGGCTAGGAGATGAAAACCCTCTCCCCCTGCGTCATGCTGGTATGCCAGATCGCTCAGATCAAGCGCTAAAACGGGATGATGAGCAGGTAGGCGTGTGTATCCAACCCAGGGATGGCCCAGTTCCACGCACTGTCCGAAGGCTTTTCCTTGGGACCGAATGTTTGCTGCGGATGTTCATGGGGATTTGACATACCCGGCCCTGGTTTGCAACCTACTCCAACCTCACCCATTTAAGGGATGGTATGTGTTCCGGGCATTCATTCGTAAAACACTTGCTCCATATTGAGGGTGGAGTTTTGGTATTTGCCAGATCCCGGCAAGGTCCTTTACGTATGGGAGGCAAACACAAATGGAACATGAGTATCTCTGTGTGTGTGTGTGTAAGAAGGTGATGAGATGAGTGGGATAACGGTGGGTAAGGGTAGAATAATACATGAAACAATATTAAGCCGACAGATGAAATGTGCTTCGGTTGGGAATGCTTTGCGATGGGTTTTATACCATCCGTGTACTAATATGTGTTTGTGTGTGTTTGGTTGTACATAGGTATAAGAAGGGAAGCATTACCATTGACAACAACAACGAGGGGAGGGAAAAAAAAACAACAACAACGTAACAATAAAACGTTGAACAACGCGTATCTAACGTGTCCGGGAAAAGGGATGCCGAAATGCGCAAAAACAACCGCTAGAGCATAAACATAAATAAATAAACTCGAAAATTCCTTTCGTTCCGGATATAGCGGAAGGTAGAGCGGAATCTACCAGCTATCAGCTTTCCAACCGCCCCTCCCCCCCCCTTTCCCCCGCTTGTTCCTCCAGCCTCCTCGTTTATGCATCATGCTCATTCTTATCATCCGTCTGATCTCGCCATGCTGCAAAGGTCTCGATTGTTTGCTTTTATTTTCATTGGGGAGTTGTGTTTTGTTGTTTGTGTGTGTGTGTGTGTTTTCTTCTTCATTCGTTCCTGTACGCAACGCAATCCAGTCCAAGCAATAAAGGACTCCGGGGTTTATTTTGTGCAGTGCCGGTTAGCCGATCCCCAAGAGTCCTGCAAAAAAAAAAAAACAAACCCCGGGATATCAGCGCGAGAGTTCGTTTTAGAGCTTTCCCGGTTGTGCTTGTGAGTTTGAAATTGGCCCTTGGTGAAGGAGGTGGTGAGTGAGGCGAGACCCATACGAAACGATTGGATTTTAAGCGAATGGAGTTTTGGAACGTCGAAGACACATCCCTATCCGTTAAGGATGTGTGGTCTGCGCGATGGAAGAAAACCTTTGTAAGAAATCCAACCCAATCTATTAAATGGCCTGGATGGGGAGTCACCGGATGAGCTGCCGGGTTGAAGGTGAAACGAGAACAACCAAAAGAATGGTAACGAGATTTATAAAATAAAAAACGCACACACACACACACACAAATAAACAAACACCAAATTCGGAATAGCGCGCACGCACACGAACCTGTGGTTGCAGAAAAACCCCCTTACAAGGGTGGGGGGGGGCGGAAAGGGAAGGTTGATTTGGTGGGAGGTGGGAGGAGGTGATCCAAAAGACAAAGACCTACACGGCCAACGAAACCTGTTCCGTGCCTTTCCCGTTGGTGCTCAGGTGCGGACGGTTTTACGATAATGGAAGACGATTTATGGAAGACAATTGCTTAAGGATTCGCCGTGGTTTTTCCTTCTTCACTAACACAAGAAAAAGCAACAACAAAAAAAAACAACGAAACACACATTGTATCGCGGTAACGTGCCACACGTGAAGGTACCCGGATTGGGGTATGTTTTATATTGTTGTATTGGAAGCAAAAAAAAAAAAAGGAAGCGATGGCAGGAAGCTATCGTCACCAGAAATAGGGATCCTGAAGTCCTTTCCCCTTGTTTGTTGGGGAACGATGGTAGAACGGGCAAAGTCAAGCTTTATGCCTTGTTACATGCCTACCATGATCCTCCCATTCATTTTGTTTGCTGCTGTTCGAACCCAACCCTCGCTAGAAGTATGATTGAGGATTAGTTGGGCAAAATATTATTACCATAAAGAGATCCGCCCTGGGAAGGATTTTTTTAAGCTTAAGACCGAAGCTAGAATAAATAAACAAAATCCAATCGGCCCCCCTTTATGAGAACCTCCACAAAAAAAAAATATCCCCATCCCTCGTATGTCCTTCCGAATCTCTGGAATCGAGGGGTTTTCCACGGGTGAACCGGAACCGGAGAAAGATTAGCCCTTTGTTGACACGCTCATTTCTCTTGTTTCCGTTCGGTGCGGCTTTTTTCTGTCCGTCTCGCGCCACAAATTGAAGCGCCGAAGCTAATCTGCTGGTCGGAACATTCGGATACCCGACACCGCGGAACGCGGGTCAGACGCACGTCTGCCGATGTTTTGAACAGCGCATTAATGCGCACCAACTAGCGCAAGGTGAGAAAGCGAAATAAAGGGGCACGAGAAGGGGGTGGAATGTGTTGTTCGATGGCAAACTATAAATACAAATCAAATGTCAATCGTCGTGTCAATTGAGCGGGAGCGGATTATCGGAGCTAAGGGCCGAACGTAGCTAAGACGGGTGTTGATAAATATTATTGCTGTTAAAATGATTATTATTTTTTTTGGTTCCAGGTGGATAAAGCACGTATTATGGAAACATCTGAACATTGGACATAAGAGGATTAAGTAGAGAAATAAGGATATGTTGAAGGTCCACACGAGTTCTAAGGAAGCTCAGACAAACATTCAGAGAAAAATAGATGAAGTTACAGTAAGGCATTTTAAGGACATAACAAAGATGAAGATTCTCGACGGGAAAGAGCTCCTGACTACAAATAAACCACGACAGCGGTGAACTGAAAGATAGACATTGGAAAACATTGCCACTATTTAGAATATTTTCCGAGAACTCCTTGAAGAGTTACTGACTGGGACTGATGTATGTCTTCAGACGTAATTCATTAATCTCAAGGAGTTCTAAACATCAAACACGTCTGGTCCTACAAAATGTATTGCAAGTTCTGATTTGATGAATAAGACAAGACTCAATTATTAGTAGGGAATAGATGATGTTGGGTTTCTGTACATGCATGTCCTCAAAACTTCATAGACATCTGCATGTAGCGTGTCATTTGCACTCAGCCACGTATGCTTGAAGCTAATAATATCACCTCTATTTTACAACCCGTCCCAACACAGCACCTAAGGCGTGGCGCAGATATCTAGCCGAGCGGGTCCTATTGCTACAGGTCTCTCACTCAGCCCTCTCCCATCTGAGCCGTTTTCATTTCGCAAAAATTATGACTGCGGCAGCACGTCACAACCGTCCGTCTACCGTTCACTCTCCATTCTTCACACCAACAATAAATCATGCCGAAGCTGCAACCTCTCTACTTGTTTCCCGATGACAAGCGAGAAATCGGTTCGGTTAAATTAGCATTTATAATCGTCCGAAGAAAAAGTAGATTTGAACTTTTTTAGAAATCGTACCAGTAGTTTGGTTCTGAGTACCAGTGAGCAACTGTGCAACTTCAGCAATTATGATTAGATGTGGCGTAGGGTTCCGAATTGAATCTCGAGTGAATCAAGCGCATCTTGACTACAAATTGACGCTCAGTGGGTAAGCTGATACCATTACCTTGTTATTTCATCTGCTTCGGTTCGGAAAACCGCCTCCACTGTCATTGAGCTACTTAGGCTCCGGTTCTTAATGGTACGGGATGGTCTCAAGAGGACACACATGTTTTGGCCGACGTAATAGGACACTGTTTACATGCGTCGGTGTTGCATTCGTGTGAGGATTTACTTCCGCTCCTGAAACATCAACGCAACCAAAAAAAAAAAAAAAAAACCCCTAAGTGCTCTAAGACACGCTCGTTAAAGGAACTCGTTTTCGATGTTTCGCTCTTCTTCTGCTGTTGGTTCGTAAGGCGGTTTGAGTGTTAAAAATATAGCTGCATCATTAGAGACGAAATTGTTCATTAGACAACAAAGTTTGAAGGATCCGCCGTACATTAAAGTGATGTCTCCGAAACGTGGCAATGGGAGAGGGAAGATCCGAAAACAATAAAGGAAACATCAGTGAAACGCGTCCTAACACCCCTACGTACGGGACAGAGATATCTTGACAACTGCCTCAACATCCGGCCCTCAATAGGTCTCGTAAATATTTACAGCCTTCTTCCGGTTTCCCGTTCGAGGTCAACGTCAACGACGGTCCTGTCCCATCTGATGTCCGCTGGGATGTTTCCACCAGCAAAAATAGATCCGCCACAGACTAATGCCAGCTGTACTGGGAAGGTTCCTGGCAGCGGTAATTCCCCCTAGGGGTCATCACGCAAATGTGCAGCCGACGCAGACGGAAGTGACGGGGTTTTTTTTTGCCTCGATTGCTATTTAGGAACCATTTAGCATAAATTGCAATCGTGCTGCGGGTTTCCAAGCAAACCGGAGGGTGCACAAGATCCGCCGGACAATAGAGTTCCGGAAGAGTGTTTCATAAAAATAAAGATCCACCAGCAGGGTATTGTGTCCTCTGGATAGCCTCAACAAGCTGGAAACGAAAGAAGAAAAAAAACACACACAAAACAAAAACCGACCCGCGTTCCGAGGAAAAAACCAATAAAAGATCGTAAATTATCGCCACTTTCCCTTTTTCGCTGGTCCTTCCGTTCTGGGTGTGCTGTCTGCCCGAAGGTGTCTGCCGAAAGTCTGAGCGAGGCAACGCAACGCGGTACAACGCGGCAAGAAGCGTTAAAGGCAAATGTTTGATTTCCTCACCTTTTGCCATGAGGTCGTCGGAATGGTGCTTCGTTTGGTTAGGACACCTTCGGTGACTTCCCGTTTCCCAATAGAACGTGATTTATTGTACCGGATGGCGGAAACGTTTCTTCTTTTTGTCCCACTGTCGGTGCAGTTCCTCTCGGTACTTTCTTTGCTCTATCCTCTTGCTCTATTCCAGGGTATCAGGTACTCAGGTCTGTGGAAGGATTTTACTGTTGGATGCACACCTTGTTCCATTTCTTGGCACCTTCAGAGCTGTGATCCAATATATTTCGCTCAAGGTAAAGAGAAGCTTCGGGAACTCCCCTCGGTGGGGAGTAAGATATTCCTAAACGAACTCGTAAGATGTATTCGACCATGCGGTCCGGATGTCTATGAGTGGTAACAGTTCTCCCCCAAAAAAAAAAAAACAAAGGTCGGTTTTGCATTCCTGGTTTTATTGGGATATCTACACCAAAAAAAAAGGCTGTCACCTGCTGTCTGACAATAAATGAGAAATGTTTGAAGTTATTGGAGCTCCAGGTAAAGTTGCTTGAAGTCTACGGGACATGCTACAAAACGTGTGCCACTCAAAGTCATTTACTGTCCGGTGGTTACATTTGAGATAAATTCTTCCTCACTGACCTAAAGTGATCCCGACAGTGACCCCGGGAGTATCCGTGTGTGTATGGTAAAGTACACACTTCCAGACCAATTGAAAGACAGACGACCCGGGTGCAACTGTCACGTAGTCGGACGGACAGCGTCTCCGAGTGGCTCCTAAACACGTTCGCCCGGTTCGGTTAGGATGTAAACAAATAAGATATATTACATTCCATAAACAGCGACGAACGGCGATTGCTCGAACGCCCGGTCGGATCGTTACCGATGACTCCACTCGGCAGCAGGGGTGGTCCACACATGTGGCTGTGGAGTGAACCGTACGGTCGCCAGCTGCGGCAGTGTTATTTCAATGTTTCTGTTTGCACGCTACCTTCCCGGGAAACGGCATTGCACACATTGCGCCCAATCGGAGGACATCCACGTCCGAGGCCGTCGTTCGCTCCGGTGCACGTTGGTTTGCAGCGCCGGCGGACAACATGGCGGACGTGGTTAAAACAACGCGTGCAGATGCAAGCATACACCGGCCATTATTGTAGCAAAAGTCGTCGACACTACCTGCACGCCGGTGCAATATCTGCTCCACCTTTCAATCGGCATCGGATCCATCTAGTCAGCACACACATGCTGGCGGAGGTCATGGTAGCATCCGTCGCTCGTTTTGCTTGTACAGTGCAGAAGTGTATGCTCATTTTATGGATGAAGTTGTTTGTTTTTCTTACGCTATAGATTGTTGTGAGTGTTTCTATGTTCGCCTTTGTGGTTTTTTTTGTTGTTGCTGCTGCTCGTATCTCGATGCCGGTCAAGTGAAGCCGAACTCCACTAGTCGGCGACAACGCAAGCAAAACGGCACGATTGCTTGCTCCACTCCACGGCACTTCTGATAGCTGTTGCTTCTAGTGCAGCCCGGTTAAGAAAATATCCCTTTCGAAGGCGTTGAACTTACCGGCGAAATGGTTCGCAAAATCCGCCCAACCCCACCATCTTTTCATTCCATGAAGGTTTGGAAAGGCATTTCGGCACATACTGCGTTCGATACCGTTTTGGTGTACCGAACGATGCCACTTGACAAGTCAAGTGGTTTAACAAAACGAAGAACATAAAAAAAAACCTCAAAAGAAGTCGTAATTCTAACGCAAGTTTAGGGCCACTTGTTTTTCACCGCCCATTTGAAAGCGTTCGGAAAGGCTCGAGTGGTGCGCGAACTGTAATTTTACGTAGGGTAGCGCTGAATTGGAAGCCAACAACACCACTTACCGGTGTTGTTGGATTTCTTCTGCTCAAAGACGGTTTGGTGACCGTTGGGTCCGTTGGGGGAAGTGTTTCTCTCGTTTTGAAAATGAGTCGAACCTCATCAACGAGCATCGTTTATGCTAATGCTGTACGGTTGAACAGACAGGCGAAAAAGCAAAGCCCTTCAATGTCACGAAGCTGACAAAACACTTCAACAAGGCTAGATCACGTTTGCAAAACAGTTTACAAACGGTTAATAAGTAAATGGTTCTTCTATGTCTTCTGAATTTATTATTTGTTTATTTAAAAAAAAAAACATTTTTTTCTGTTTGGAAGTCCTCTTATTTAAGAAAAAGTTTATAACCGACAAAACCCTCTACATAGTGAGATATTATGATATTCAATAAATGATAAGAATAACATTTATAAATAAAAAAACTCATTAAATCAAAAATATTTTAAACAGTAGAAAAGTAGTTAAAAATCTTCATTCATCACTGACAGTTACAGAGCGTTTGAAGTAATCAGATTTGAATTTGAACTATTTGTTTTAAATTGTTCTTGTTATATCTTATAAAAAAATAATTATTTTCTAGAATGAGATATTCGAGTTATGTCTATTCCATGTTGTTCCAGTGAGAAATAACAAGTTAATTTACGAAAAATGTTCATTGGAGTCTGTGATGACTTAAACTAGAAAATCTAACATTTTAAGTCTGGCTCTCTCAAATATTCGAGCAGTTTAACAACAATAGTTTAACAACAGGTATGGCCAGTCACAGCAGATGACTATGAATGTTTAATTTTAAAACATAGAGTGAAATAAAATAGATAAAACGATGAAAAAAGATTAAAAAGCTGACATAAAATAATGTTATTATAAATTTAACGTTTTATAAATATATTTATTAATTTTTTTGAAAATATTTGACACTTTATTTGTTTTTTATTTCTAATTGAGATATTTGTATTGTAGAGATATTTAAAAAAAATATAAAAAAATTAGTCGGTATTTTTGTAATAATAATATGAAAGGTATAATTCAAAAGGTACACATTTCGGAGAAGAAGAAAAAAAACTTCTATTTGCATGCACAAACGTATACCATAGCGTGAAGGTCAAAACGGCCGCCATTGTTGTGCCGGAACGTTACCGTACGTGCATAACGATCAGTTTCAATAATTACCGAAACAGTTCGACAAACCATGGCAACAACTTGAAACGAACCGTTGCGATTGGTTAAGCGGCCAGCGCTCTTACCTTCACTATTTGCTTTAGCTCGGTGCTTCAAAACGCCAGAAACCAAAAAAAAGAAAAAAAAGGAACAAATGTGTGTCCCATGGGCTGGTGAGAAACGGTATGACCGACAGGTTTAAAATATGTACAAACACTGTCAACGAAAAACAGGGATGTGTAATGGTTGAGTGGCGGGAATGGTAAACAGAAAACAAGTCAGACTGACAAATATTAGCAACAAAGCTGAGAAAAACAATCACCGAGAGGGAGGGGGGGGGGGAAGAAAAAGGAAAGAGAGAAGAAACCCCTAACCGAGAACGTAAAACGTACAACTGTGTAAATGAAGGTGTTTGTATACAGCACAAGAAAAGGTAAACAAATGCTATAAACGATACGTTTTGAAGCGCGAAGGGAGAAAAAGATATAAAATCGGTATATAATTGTTTAAAAGAATATAGAAAACACACAGCAAACGATGGTAAAGTGTTAAAAACGCATTGACAAAAATTAATAAAGAAAACAAATGCAAAAAGAGCGTTAAATAGCACCACTAGTGTCAGTTTTATCGAGAAAACGAGCGAAACGATCGCGAACACGATCAACAAACGAACCTGGTAATGGAGAGAAGAACATTTACGTTGCGCAACAGAACAAACAGTACCGGTGCAGTCCGTCCGTATGGAAGTATGTGTGTGTGTGCTCACAGTGCAAACAGTGTGCTGCTGTGTGCTGGCATATGCTCCTCCTCATCCTTCTCCAACTTCCCTTTGAATCCATTTCCATTAAGATATTACTGGCCGCTTGCCGATGCCGCGATCGTGCGTCCGGAGCAGAACAGGCCATGAGGTCAGCATGGTTCTCGGTCCGAGAAGAAAAAAAAAGGGTTTTTTAAGGATGACACGTCCGGCGAAGGGGCGAGAAGATTCAAATTAAATAATGAAAGCCGTAAATACTGTTTGCGATAGTAATTGATATCTTTGCCTTTTGCACCTTCTGCGGGCATCGGTTCTGGTGTGGCCGGATGGACAGTGTGTTCGATTGAGCAGAGCGAATGCGTTTATGGTAATAGTAAAACAGTAGCTTAACACGGTTGGTATACAGATTAAAAAAGACGATTTAATGATGATTATTGAGTTGCAAGAGATTAAGTTTATAACTGGAGGATTAGTGTGATAGTCAAGGGCTTATGCCGATTATAGCAATATACACTGAAGAAAATAAAAGTAGTACCACTAAGTTTTTTGATAACAATTTTGGGTTTTGCAATTTTTGCATATATGGAATAAAGAGAAATCATGCATATTTTGGATGAAGAGTGTTTTTGGAAACTATCTATGATATAATATATTATCTAATTTCAGCTGAAACCTTGGCAGTGATGTACTGAAGGTTTGGAAGGTAGTTTTATTTTTAAAAAATCTATTGGCGTAGGATTCAAGTGGAAGGAATCAAAGCTTAGAATAGACTTAATTAGAATGGGTATTTCATGTTAGGCCTATTTTTCGATTGACCAGCATTACGGCATACTGACACGGTATACAAAATAATAAAAAACACACATTTTAAGCTGATGTTTTAGTTTATATTCAAACAAACTTTAATCTGAAAGAAAAATGGTGCTATTTATGCGAGTACAGCTATTTTTACGAATTTCTCGTTTAAAATGCAAATTATGCAAACATATTAAACTAAGGAACGTTGAAATAGATTGGATAAATCAGTTTCAATTAAATAAATTTTGAAAAGTTAGCATGGAAATTTCTATAAAAATGGTGAAATACAGCGTGGAGATATTTTTGTTTCACACAGTGTATTTGTGCGATCAATATATAAACGTATTGCATAAAAATAGACTGCACTTTAATTTAACTGTTTTTATTTAAACAAATAAAACTTTACTAGATAACGCTCTTTTTTACAAAAATTTATGCTAAACTACGAAGAGAGAAACTACTTATCAGTTAAACTAACGACATCGAATCTTTGTGATGAAATTCCAAAATTGTCCACATAAGGGAAAACAAATCTCTGAAGGTAGCTTTCAGAAGTAGCTGTTGCGAAAGGCGAGCTTATAAACATAATTAAAATGTCATTAGATGATCATCAGATCATCAGCTTCCGAGGTGCAATTTAGGTCATTAGAAGGACACTCGAGAATGTAATCTGTAAAATCTTGTCATGCCTTCCACTGTCACAAAGGAGACTTCAGAGCCTTTAATATTTTCCCTTGACAACGGAGTGTTATAAATTAATATAATTTACACGGAAGACATTCATAGTAAACTAGCTAGATTAAAAACAAAAGTTTTCATGTGTTAAAAATATCATAAAGTGGCTAGAAAGTACTAGAAATAGTTAATAACTGTTTCTATTTTTTTTGTAATAATTTCAAAATCATCAATCAACTTACTGGAAGATCCTAATGGTCTAGTATGCAAACACATATTTGATTTGTTTACGAAAAGTTTGGTTTCTGCAACAATCCCAATTTTTGGCAAATAAAAGTCCAATTTTTAATCAAATATCGTTCGATTGCCGTATCAAATGGAGCAAACCAGAAAAAATGTGCAGATCGAAAGCAATGCTTTTTGAATAAATTAATTTTAAATTGTATTTGTTTTTCTTCGTACAACAACAAGATCATAGTTACTGAGAAAACGGGGGGGAAAAAAGATATTTTCCATTCAATAAAATATTCGTTGAAAAATAGCATCCCAAACAACAAAACGTTGTTTGTATCGAATTGAGTATGTATAAAGAATTGTACAGGAGAAGAAAAAATTTCCATTTCATCATAAGCCCACCTGCATAAGCCGCAATCGACGCCACCCCAATATACATTTACCCCCGCTCCACTCCTCCCCCTCCA
>KB664054.1:5368231-5382031 GCA_000349025.1 Anopheles minimus | reverse complement strand
GGAGGGGGTGTCCCCGGGTGCTGAAAACCGATACGCCAAAGCCAATCGGATTACCATTTAGGCCGGCATGTGCGCATTAGCTGCGGTATAATTGATTTATTAGCGTGTGCTTTCTTTTGCGGGCTATTGTCACCTTTCGTCGGGGGACTGCGTTGAGACACAATGGTGTTTGGCTTTCTGAAGGAATTTTTGAGTAGTGACAGTTTGTTAAAATCACAAACGCGTGCACGAAAGACGTTAACACGATTTATCGTTTATTAGCATCCCTTTAAACATTTCCCCCGCAAAAACTAATTTTAAAGCACTGTAAAATATACGCTGATAATTCTAAAATATTTTTTACATTTTTAAGAAAGTGAAGAATATTTTCACAACATTTAAGCAAAACTAACTTTAATGTTGATAAAATATATCGGGTTAGTGGGGATTTTTGAAAAGTGACAATTAACAACTTACACTCTACATAAAAAATCTAATAAATGTCAATTTTTTCAATCAAGGGTTGTCTAACTCGGGAAAGGGCTGTAAATGACTATCAAATAAAGGCCCATTAAGAGAATCACAGTAAGACAGAATCGTATCACCATTTTTTTTATTTTTTAACAACAATTATATAAATAATCTTAAATATCTTATAGTTTTCCTAAACACCTTATCATATCTCTGAGATCGAATGGACATAAAATCGTCCCAAAAATCGCATCCTCAACGTATTTGGATATTTAGTGTCAATAGACAACATGTTGAAAAGCATCACCACGAAAGATATGCTTATCGCACACGTTCGGATCTTGAATGCACCTCGCACCAATGTTCTTAACATATTCTAAATCCCATTTTCCCTTTCCGGCATTGGGACCACACAGCGTCGACACTAGGCGACAATGGAGTACGACGAGGCCGAGCCACAGTAACGGCAATCGCTTCGCTCTACTGTTTTTGCACCAAAATCAAACGCAACTGCTCTGGGGTGCCGGTTCAACCCCAAAAATTGAAAAGCGAACAAAACGATTCGCAAAGCGAGGTGGACAAAAAAAAATATGGAAAAAGATTGAACCGATGCTCCACCAAGCGATGCTAAGACGGTGCAGCTTCCATCCGTGCCTTCTCCCGTTTTGGGGGAAGAATGGCCGCTGGCCGCTGTCTGCGCAGAAAAACTCCCTATTGTTCGTCTGCTTTATGGAGCGCAAAAAAGGGATGAAATTGAATACTCGGTTTCGGCTGGTGTGTTGGTTTTTTCTCTCTTCTGCTTTCGATTTTTTGGGGGGGGGTTGCGTTGCGTTTTGCTGTGGTGTGTTCCTTTGGAACCTGAATGCAGCCCAGTGTCGTACACACAGTCACCTAGCGATACCATGCCCCGTGACATACGGTTAAGGCGAAGCAAGTGACATGGAAATGAAGGACTCGGCGAAGGACAGCACGCGAGCCCGGATTAAGGAATGAAAAACCAAAAAAAAAAAAAGCAGACGGCCGAATGCAAGAGAGACATCAAGTGCGCCCGGGAGGCACAAGATCGCACAAGATGTGATCCGGATTGCCAGGCGCGCTGGGTGGAAGGAACGGGCGGAACAGGGCGAAAACAATCTCCCAAGAATACATATATATGTATGAGCGATGAATTTTTTTTTCTTTCTTATTGGTTGCTGGTTACGTTTGTGTGTTCTTTTCATCCGATATGGTTCCCTGTGCATTGGAAGAAGGAAGAGCATAAGGAGGGTTTAAAATTGGCAGAACAGAAAAAAAAACAAAAAACCCCCCAACACACACACACACACAGACATCTACGCAAAAACCCAAAGCGTGCTGCTTCGAAAGCACATCGAAAAGAGAAACGATAAAGTCACTTTGACAAATTTATGCTTTGCAAAATGGATTTGAACCTCAGTAATGGGTGCACGCGAAAGATAGAACGAGACGGGGAGCGCGCAGGAAAAAAAAATGAAATGAAATATTTGGAACGTGTGCACCGAAACGGGCATCAGCCCGAAGGTAAACCATCCGAAGGCCATCTGTACCACTGTTACTAACATCAATTTTCAAAAAAAAAAAAAAACAGAACTGAAAGAAAACCCAAACGCGAGATGCCTGACGGGATTTTGCGTTTCTTTTGTTGGCGACAATCGGTGGGAAGGTGGATTGGTTTGCCGGGGGAACCTGCGGGAACGGGGCAGGCGGCGCTCATCGTCCGTTTAATAACTGGGCCCCCTGGTTGATGTGGCGGACACCGTGCGAGGAGGTCCGGTCGGATGCGAAATATGCGAGCGAGAGTGATAAAGACTCGGAACCGAAGCCCACACGGCCGGCTGGACGATGACAAATTGCCGAAGGTCTTGATGCATGAAATTGGCCAGGATCTCAAGGGTTTGGTGGCTGCGTCTCTTGTTTCCTTGCCCTCTTGCCGTCACGGATGTGCGGGTTTTACTTCTCTGGCATCATGATTTCATTCTCTCGTAGCGCTTTACATGGCAGTGAACCTTGCGGTACTAAGCTTGCTTGGGGAATGTTTTGATTTGTGGTGATGTTGTTTTGTTTGGGGCTTAGAAGCACTGGGTTGGTCGGTCGAAATAGCATCGGAGTTCAAATCCCATGCAGATATTCAGACGTTTAGAGAAGGCATTCCTCAAGAAAACCCAAGTTTGAGGAGATAAACTGAACAAAACTGTACTTTGGTTGCTTCATATGTACTCCACAAGGTTGTCCTCAGTTGAAGATGTTGAAAAGATGTGTCGTTCCTTTGAAAAGAATTACTTGAGAAATGCCTTATGGAGTTTAAGTCGTCCAGATTACGTTTGCCGACGATTATGGATTTGATATTATTAGAGAGCATTCCCCGATCATTCCACGATCATTTCCCGGACCTGTTTTGGTTTATCTCCTGAAGTTACCAACGACTTTTATTAACGCTATTGAGCATATTCGAGGTAACTCAAAATGTTTAGACTTGAACTCTAATTTAAGAATTCTTACTTCTTGTTCTTGGTTGATGTATGTTGAGGACATTCAGGAATATCTTGAATGTGGTTAGATCACACCAATATATCTCAAAGCGAATTCGTACCACAAAACAAGACTTCCCAGGCTTTGGACACAGATACGTCCTGTTCTCATCCAGAGGTTATCTTTCTCGCCAGCCAGACATTGTGTATGGATAAACTATGATGTAGTCTTATCGCAATTCGACACTCCTCCCCAAACCCAAACCACCTTTCCCATCACTATCGGTGGGCAATTTGTCACCTATTCCCAGCGATACACAGATGACAGATGAGCACCGAAAGAAAAAAAAACCTTGAACTTGAAGCTGCATCCAGTTGCAAGGGTTGGCCAACTACAACTAAAATCACTAACGCAATACCACGAAAAACGGCAGATAATGAAACTAGCACATCCGATGCACAAACTTTTTGCACATTCCCCAAACACTGGACGGTGATGGCACATTTTTAGACGATAACCGTGCGTACGACGAAGTCGCGCTCGGTAGTGATTAATGGAGTGGCTGATAAATTGCTATCGCGTGTCCGGCAGGGGTTTTCGGTGCGGATCTTACTCTCGGTTGGTTTCTGTCCGTACGAGACGCCTTTTCTGTCTGTGGCTCTCTTCAGACATCTCAGTAACGGAAGGGACGGTGCGTATCGCTATCAATCAACTGGTCTGATGCAGGGGGAGACAATTTCGACCAGCTGTCCCACCTCCCCAAGGTTTTGTGTGACCCGCGGGGCAGTTCAGGTGGCATCTTGATTTGCTTAGAGATCATATGGCACGAACTCCGGAGCGACCCTCCTCGGGGGCCTCTGCGAATAGAGCAACTTCCGGCCGAGACTCCCGGGCGGGCTATCAAGTTATCAATCATTTTTAATAGGATCCCGAACTGTCCGAAGGTATTGCGAGTTTTGATTGTGCACTGTTTCGGTTGGGCGCAGTTGTCCGTAGTTGGTGGCTGATGATTGCTTGCCCGACCAGTATGTCAGTGTTTGTTTTTTTTTTGGCGAACGTATTGACAGATGATTTATGATCTACTCCAAAACTCTATCAAGCGATATTGTAGGCTCTCTTCTACATGGATGTCTACATACAAGGTTTGAAAATGGATTTTTAGCCCAATGAAAGTAGAACGATTCCACGGGTGATGTTCCGTATCGTCAAACGCACCTGTTTCGGGGTGGATAAATATCCCTTTACTTCTTTTTAATTGATTCGTCAGTGGAATGCCGTTGGGAGGCGACCGCATCTTCATCAGCAAACATCGGTACCTGCGGCGACATTCACATGTACCTTGGGTCATTATACAGGCACGTTTCGGACATCACAGCGGGAACTCCTCGGAGCACTTGTTCCGTTGTAAAACACGACTTTTTTTCGCCCCCCTAAACCGGACATCACACCTACGTGCTCTTGGAGCGCTGTACCCCAAAACGACCAGACTACTTCATCTGGCACGCTAGTAGCGTTTATTAAATGTTGGATCGTTCTCCAACAAACTTGTTACCACGCAGCGGGTGTTCCACGATACGGCGTGAAGTCACCGGGAATAACTTTGTAAACAGCTACTCAAAAGACTGCTTAAAATCCTCCCCTAATAGACCGGAAAACAGGTGAACATGGAGTCGGTTTGTTTTTTGCGTGTCGGTATGCAGAACTTGTGGGCAAATAAATTTTGCAACAATGTTGCAGTCACGCAGGATAAAACCTTGGACGTTGGAATTTTTTTTTTTTTGGACAGATTAACCCAAGTATTACCTCCCTACAAAAGTACATGAACTCCCACCCGGAAGAAACCAATTGACCGCATCCACTTCGTATGCAGAAAGCTCCAGAATCGCATTTTAGAAAACAATCATGAAGATGCTTTGCATTAGAAGACTATGCAAATGGATCGATTGAGAGTCTGGCCGGGCCATCCCAAATTCAACCCATTTACTGCATGCACGTGGCCAACCGACACTGTCCCAGGTTAATGCATTCAAACCTTTCCCCACCCTCACCACCCCCAGCCGGTGTCACCGAAACAAAGCGGCACGAACTATACGAAACACGAACCCGCTCGTTTGGCGGGGACATCGCCTATCTGCCGGCGAAATGATTTCATAACTGTTGCCCATCCCGCTCGTCGAACAGCTCACGGCTGATTTCATGCAATTTTGCCTCCGTATTCATTTATTTTTCGCTCTAACCCCAAAATGGGTACCACCGGGTGTGTGTGTGTGTGTGTTCTTCGTTCCATTTTTTGCCTCCCGTTGCCGTACGGTCATGAATACATAATTTTCCCGTGCAGTTCCGACGCGGAAAAACTCGCAAGAATAGCGCTCCCGCCACTGGACGCGAAAGCACACGAGAAATACAAAAGTGGAAGGAAAATAAAAGGAAACCTTCGGGAAGGGGTTTTCTTGCTTTTCTTTCTGCAAGCCGAAAGGAAAAACCTTCCGATTCGACCGATAAGATTAAGTCCCAACGGTACACTTCATTCTTTTCTGCCCGCTGAATGCGGGGAGCGAAAAAGATGTTGAAAGTGTTGCTTCTTTTCTTGATCTTATGGTGGGTGGGAGGTTTTTTTTTTATTTGCACCCGTTTTTCCTTAAGCTACCCATGGACGATACCGACGGTGCGATGCACTGTCAAAGCGTTTTGTAAGGCTGACGATTAATCAAATGGATGCGGTGTTTCAAGATATGAAAAAAGGGAAAATTGGGCCAGTGGCGATAGGAAGGAGTACACAAAATGGTAAAATGCTTTTAAATTTATTATAAGAATTCCCAGTCTTGATAATAATCATTTTATTCGTTTGAGAGGAATCATTCTTCAAATATTTATAATAATAATTCTTATTTAATTTGAAAAGTTGAAAAATAATTAATCGTTTAATATTTGCATTTAGCAGAGTACAGCCATTATGCAGCACAGTAATGCCATTATAAAAAAAATTATTTACCTTCATTTTATTTTTAATTCGCATTTTTTAAAGTACTCTTTTTTAAGGCAAAATTTATACCAGATGAATAAACGCATTGTTTCACAGTTTTAAAATATATTCTATTTGTGTCACTGTCTTTTAATATTTTATGAATATTTCCTATTTACTATTTAGTTCAGTTAACCATTTTTTAACACGTATCTGTGGCATCATTTCTCTACAATAATTAATAAATAGAGATTTTTAATTTTCTTTAATATTCGGTTTGTGTCTTGGGTAATTCAAATACACTGTTGGAATAATGTGTCTTGGCTTAATTAATTATTGGGCGCTAATAACTTAAAGTATCGAACTATATTAAAAAAAATGGTTGCGCTTTTAGGAGATTTCATATTTTTTGACAGACTGTTTAATAGGTCTGAGTATATAGTGTTTTAACTGAAACTGAGCTGCTCGAAACATAAGGACGTAATCTTTTTATAGAATTTCATACAAATAATCATATTGAAATCGATTTTTTGTGTTTAATACAAATATATTATAAACGTCAAAAATCATATAATCAAATAGCTTATGGTATGATCGTCCCCAATGGTAAATATTTATTTTTATTTGTAATTAGCAAATCACAAATATTATAAATCGTATAATCACATTGGGAAAATGCATGTTGAAAAATATGAAAAAGTGTCTCTTGAAAAATTTTAGCTGATGTTTAAGCTTTAAATATTTAAGTATAGGACCTTTTTGTGTATTAATTTTTTCTTTTTGATTTTCGTTTAAATATGAATCAGCGACTCCTTGAAGCGCCCGTGTACCGTCATCTAAAGCCGTCACCGCCACAGCAGCGTAAGACAGTGAGGAAAAAGTTTTCCACTGTTTTAAATATATTAAACGTAAAGGAAAAATAAACTGCTGCCCCGTGGTAGATTTTTTAGGGGTGGATTTACCCCTTTACCGGCTAGGAGATGAAAACCCTCTCCCCCTGCGTCATGCTGGTATGCCAGATCGCTCAGATCAAGCGCTAAAACGGGATGATGAGCAGGTAGGCGTGTGTATCCAACCCAGGGATGGCCCAGTTCCACGCACTGTCCGAAGGCTTTTCCTTGGGACCGAATGTTTGCTGCGGATGTTCATGGGGATTTGACATACCCGGCCCTGGTTTGCAACCTACTCCAACCTCACCCATTTAAGGGATGGTATGTGTTCCGGGCATTCATTCGTAAAACACTTGCTCCATATTGAGGGTGGAGTTTTGGTATTTGCCAGATCCCGGCAAGGTCCTTTACGTATGGGAGGCAAACACAAATGGAACATGAGTATCTCTGTGTGTGTGTGTGTAAGAAGGTGATGAGATGAGTGGGATAACGGTGGGTAAGGGTAGAATAATACATGAAACAATATTAAGCCGACAGATGAAATGTGCTTCGGTTGGGAATGCTTTGCGATGGGTTTTATACCATCCGTGTACTAATATGTGTTTGTGTGTGTTTGGTTGTACATAGGTATAAGAAGGGAAGCATTACCATTGACAACAACAACGAGGGGAGGGAAAAAAAAACAACAACAACGTAACAATAAAACGTTGAACAACGCGTATCTAACGTGTCCGGGAAAAGGGATGCCGAAATGCGCAAAAACAACCGCTAGAGCATAAACATAAATAAATAAACTCGAAAATTCCTTTCGTTCCGGATATAGCGGAAGGTAGAGCGGAATCTACCAGCTATCAGCTTTCCAACCGCCCCTCCCCCCCCCTTTCCCCCGCTTGTTCCTCCAGCCTCCTCGTTTATGCATCATGCTCATTCTTATCATCCGTCTGATCTCGCCATGCTGCAAAGGTCTCGATTGTTTGCTTTTATTTTCATTGGGGAGTTGTGTTTTGTTGTTTGTGTGTGTGTGTGTGTTTTCTTCTTCATTCGTTCCTGTACGCAACGCAATCCAGTCCAAGCAATAAAGGACTCCGGGGTTTATTTTGTGCAGTGCCGGTTAGCCGATCCCCAAGAGTCCTGCAAAAAAAAAAAAACAAACCCCGGGATATCAGCGCGAGAGTTCGTTTTAGAGCTTTCCCGGTTGTGCTTGTGAGTTTGAAATTGGCCCTTGGTGAAGGAGGTGGTGAGTGAGGCGAGACCCATACGAAACGATTGGATTTTAAGCGAATGGAGTTTTGGAACGTCGAAGACACATCCCTATCCGTTAAGGATGTGTGGTCTGCGCGATGGAAGAAAACCTTTGTAAGAAATCCAACCCAATCTATTAAATGGCCTGGATGGGGAGTCACCGGATGAGCTGCCGGGTTGAAGGTGAAACGAGAACAACCAAAAGAATGGTAACGAGATTTATAAAATAAAAAACGCACACACACACACACACAAATAAACAAACACCAAATTCGGAATAGCGCGCACGCACACGAACCTGTGGTTGCAGAAAAACCCCCTTACAAGGGTGGGGGGGGGCGGAAAGGGAAGGTTGATTTGGTGGGAGGTGGGAGGAGGTGATCCAAAAGACAAAGACCTACACGGCCAACGAAACCTGTTCCGTGCCTTTCCCGTTGGTGCTCAGGTGCGGACGGTTTTACGATAATGGAAGACGATTTATGGAAGACAATTGCTTAAGGATTCGCCGTGGTTTTTCCTTCTTCACTAACACAAGAAAAAGCAACAACAAAAAAAAACAACGAAACACACATTGTATCGCGGTAACGTGCCACACGTGAAGGTACCCGGATTGGGGTATGTTTTATATTGTTGTATTGGAAGCAAAAAAAAAAAAAGGAAGCGATGGCAGGAAGCTATCGTCACCAGAAATAGGGATCCTGAAGTCCTTTCCCCTTGTTTGTTGGGGAACGATGGTAGAACGGGCAAAGTCAAGCTTTATGCCTTGTTACATGCCTACCATGATCCTCCCATTCATTTTGTTTGCTGCTGTTCGAACCCAACCCTCGCTAGAAGTATGATTGAGGATTAGTTGGGCAAAATATTATTACCATAAAGAGATCCGCCCTGGGAAGGATTTTTTTAAGCTTAAGACCGAAGCTAGAATAAATAAACAAAATCCAATCGGCCCCCCTTTATGAGAACCTCCACAAAAAAAAAATATCCCCATCCCTCGTATGTCCTTCCGAATCTCTGGAATCGAGGGGTTTTCCACGGGTGAACCGGAACCGGAGAAAGATTAGCCCTTTGTTGACACGCTCATTTCTCTTGTTTCCGTTCGGTGCGGCTTTTTTCTGTCCGTCTCGCGCCACAAATTGAAGCGCCGAAGCTAATCTGCTGGTCGGAACATTCGGATACCCGACACCGCGGAACGCGGGTCAGACGCACGTCTGCCGATGTTTTGAACAGCGCATTAATGCGCACCAACTAGCGCAAGGTGAGAAAGCGAAATAAAGGGGCACGAGAAGGGGGTGGAATGTGTTGTTCGATGGCAAACTATAAATACAAATCAAATGTCAATCGTCGTGTCAATTGAGCGGGAGCGGATTATCGGAGCTAAGGGCCGAACGTAGCTAAGACGGGTGTTGATAAATATTATTGCTGTTAAAATGATTATTATTTTTTTTGGTTCCAGGTGGATAAAGCACGTATTATGGAAACATCTGAACATTGGACATAAGAGGATTAAGTAGAGAAATAAGGATATGTTGAAGGTCCACACGAGTTCTAAGGAAGCTCAGACAAACATTCAGAGAAAAATAGATGAAGTTACAGTAAGGCATTTTAAGGACATAACAAAGATGAAGATTCTCGACGGGAAAGAGCTCCTGACTACAAATAAACCACGACAGCGGTGAACTGAAAGATAGACATTGGAAAACATTGCCACTATTTAGAATATTTTCCGAGAACTCCTTGAAGAGTTACTGACTGGGACTGATGTATGTCTTCAGACGTAATTCATTAATCTCAAGGAGTTCTAAACATCAAACACGTCTGGTCCTACAAAATGTATTGCAAGTTCTGATTTGATGAATAAGACAAGACTCAATTATTAGTAGGGAATAGATGATGTTGGGTTTCTGTACATGCATGTCCTCAAAACTTCATAGACATCTGCATGTAGCGTGTCATTTGCACTCAGCCACGTATGCTTGAAGCTAATAATATCACCTCTATTTTACAACCCGTCCCAACACAGCACCTAAGGCGTGGCGCAGATATCTAGCCGAGCGGGTCCTATTGCTACAGGTCTCTCACTCAGCCCTCTCCCATCTGAGCCGTTTTCATTTCGCAAAAATTATGACTGCGGCAGCACGTCACAACCGTCCGTCTACCGTTCACTCTCCATTCTTCACACCAACAATAAATCATGCCGAAGCTGCAACCTCTCTACTTGTTTCCCGATGACAAGCGAGAAATCGGTTCGGTTAAATTAGCATTTATAATCGTCCGAAGAAAAAGTAGATTTGAACTTTTTTAGAAATCGTACCAGTAGTTTGGTTCTGAGTACCAGTGAGCAACTGTGCAACTTCAGCAATTATGATTAGATGTGGCGTAGGGTTCCGAATTGAATCTCGAGTGAATCAAGCGCATCTTGACTACAAATTGACGCTCAGTGGGTAAGCTGATACCATTACCTTGTTATTTCATCTGCTTCGGTTCGGAAAACCGCCTCCACTGTCATTGAGCTACTTAGGCTCCGGTTCTTAATGGTACGGGATGGTCTCAAGAGGACACACATGTTTTGGCCGACGTAATAGGACACTGTTTACATGCGTCGGTGTTGCATTCGTGTGAGGATTTACTTCCGCTCCTGAAACATCAACGCAACCAAAAAAAAAAAAAAAAAACCCCTAAGTGCTCTAAGACACGCTCGTTAAAGGAACTCGTTTTCGATGTTTCGCTCTTCTTCTGCTGTTGGTTCGTAAGGCGGTTTGAGTGTTAAAAATATAGCTGCATCATTAGAGACGAAATTGTTCATTAGACAACAAAGTTTGAAGGATCCGCCGTACATTAAAGTGATGTCTCCGAAACGTGGCAATGGGAGAGGGAAGATCCGAAAACAATAAAGGAAACATCAGTGAAACGCGTCCTAACACCCCTACGTACGGGACAGAGATATCTTGACAACTGCCTCAACATCCGGCCCTCAATAGGTCTCGTAAATATTTACAGCCTTCTTCCGGTTTCCCGTTCGAGGTCAACGTCAACGACGGTCCTGTCCCATCTGATGTCCGCTGGGATGTTTCCACCAGCAAAAATAGATCCGCCACAGACTAATGCCAGCTGTACTGGGAAGGTTCCTGGCAGCGGTAATTCCCCCTAGGGGTCATCACGCAAATGTGCAGCCGACGCAGACGGAAGTGACGGGGTTTTTTTTTGCCTCGATTGCTATTTAGGAACCATTTAGCATAAATTGCAATCGTGCTGCGGGTTTCCAAGCAAACCGGAGGGTGCACAAGATCCGCCGGACAATAGAGTTCCGGAAGAGTGTTTCATAAAAATAAAGATCCACCAGCAGGGTATTGTGTCCTCTGGATAGCCTCAACAAGCTGGAAACGAAAGAAGAAAAAAAACACACACAAAACAAAAACCGACCCGCGTTCCGAGGAAAAAACCAATAAAAGATCGTAAATTATCGCCACTTTCCCTTTTTCGCTGGTCCTTCCGTTCTGGGTGTGCTGTCTGCCCGAAGGTGTCTGCCGAAAGTCTGAGCGAGGCAACGCAACGCGGTACAACGCGGCAAGAAGAGTTAAAAACAGCTGTTTGATTTCCTCACCTTTTGCCATGAGGTCGTCGGAATGGTGCTTCGTTTGGTTAGGACACCTTCGGTGACTTCCCGTTTCCCAATAGAACGTGATTTATTGTACCGGATGGCGGAAACGTTTCTTCTTTTTGTCCCACTGTCGGTGCAGTTCCTCTCGGTACTTTCTTTGCTCTATCCTCTTGCTCTATTCCAGGGTATCAGGTACTCAGGTCTGTGGAAGGATTTTACTGTTGGATGCACACCTTGTTCCATTTCTTGGCACCTTCAGAGCTGTGATCCAATATATTTCGCTCAAGGTAAAGAGAAGCTTCGGGAACTCCCCTCGGTGGGGAGTAAGATATTCCTAAACGAACTCGTAAGATGTATTCGACCATGCGGTCCGGATGTCTATGAGTGGTAACAGTTCTCCCCCAAAAAAAAAAAAACAAAGGTCGGTTTTGCATTCCTGGTTTTATTGGGATATCTACACCAAAAAAAAAGGCTGTCACCTGCTGTCTGACAATAAATGAGAAATGTTTGAAGTTATTGGAGCTCCAGGTAAAGTTGCTTGAAGTCTACGGGACATGCTACAAAACGTGTGCCACTCAAAGTCATTTACTGTCCGGTGGTTACATTTGAGATAAATTCTTCCTCACTGACCTAAAGTGATCCCGACAGTGACCCCGGGAGTATCCGTGTGTGTATGGTAAAGTACACACTTCCAGACCAATTGAAAGACAGACGACCCGGGTGCAACTGTCACGTAGTCGGACGGACAGCGTCTCCGAGTGGCTCCTAAACACGTTCGCCCGGTTCGGTTAGGATGTAAACAAATAAGATATATTACATTCCATAAACAGCGACGAACGGCGATTGCTCGAACGCCCGGTCGGATCGTTACCGATGACTCCACTCGGCAGCAGGGGTGGTCCACACATGTGGCTGTGGAGTGAACCGTACGGTCGCCAGCTGCGGCAGTGTTATTTCAATGTTTCTGTTTGCACGCTACCTTCCCGGGAAACGGCATTGCACACATTGCGCCCAATCGGAGGACATCCACGTCCGAGGCCGTCGTTCGCTCCGGTGCACGTTGGTTTGCAGCGCCGGCGGACAACATGGCGGACGTGGTTAAAACAACGCGTGCAGATGCAAGCATACACCGGCCATTATTGTAGCAAAAGTCGTCGACACTACCTGCACGCCGGTGCAATATCTGCTCCACCTTTCAATCGGCATCGGATCCATCTAGTCAGCACACACATGCTGGCGGAGGTCATGGTAGCATCCGTCGCTCGTTTTGCTTGTACAGTGCAGAAGTGAATGCTCATTTTATGGATGAAGTTGTTTGTTTTTCTTACGCTATAGATTGTTGTGAGTGTTTCTATGTTCGCCTTTGTGGTTTTTTTTGTTGTTGCTGCTGCTCGTATCTCGATGCCGGTCAAGTGAAGCCGAACTCCACTAGTCGGCGACAACGCAAGCAAAACGGCACGATTGCTTGCTCCACTCCACGGCACTTCTGATAGCTGTTGCTTCTAGTGCAGCCCGGTTAAGAAAATATCCCTTTCGAAGGCGTTGAACTTACCGGCGAAATGGTTCGCAAAATCCGCCCAACCCCACCATCTTTTCATTCCATGAAGGTTTGGAAAGGCATTTCGGCACATACTGCGTTCGATACCGTTTTGGTGTACCGAACGATGCCACTTGACAAGTCAAGTGGTTTAACAAAACGAAGAACATAAAAAAAAACCTCAAAAGAAGTCGTAATTCTAACGCAAGTTTAGGGCCACTTGTTTTTCACCGCCCATTTGAAAGCGTTCGGAAAGGCTCGAGTGGTGCGCGAACTGTAATTTTACGTAGGGTAGCGCTGAATTGGAAGCCAACAACACCACTTACCGGTGTTGTTGGATTTCTTCTGCTCAAAGACGGTTTGGTGACCGTTGGGTCCGTTGGGGGAAGTGTTTCTCTCGTTTTGAAAATGAGTCGAACCTCATCAACGAGCATCGTTTATGCTAATGCTGTACGGTTGAACAGACAGGCGAAAAAGCAAAGCCCTTCAATGTCACGAAGCTGACAAAACACTTCAACAAGGCTAGATCACGTTTGCAAAACAGTTTACAAACGGTTAATAAGTAAATGGTTCTTCTATGTCTTCTGAATTTATTATTTGTTTATTTAAAAAAAAAAAACATTTTTTTCTGTTT
>KB664054.1:5292514-5368154 GCA_000349025.1 Anopheles minimus | reverse complement strand
AATTGTACAGGAGAAGAAAAAATTTCCATTTCATCATAAGCCCACCTGCATAAGCCGCAATCGACGCCACCCCAATATACATTTACCCCCGCTCCACTCCTCCCCCCCCCCCCCCCCCCCCCGTATCCCACATAAGAATCATTCCATCAGGTTTGGAATGCTTTTAAGCGGTGATCGGGCAGCGAATGTTTGCGCAGCTCATTCGCACCATCACACCTCTTGGGCGTGTGTTTTTTTTATATATACATATATATATATTGGTGCGTACAAATGTTTGTGCTTTCGCTCGCCCGTTAGCTCATCAACGCCTAGCATTTTATCGAGCGAAGCGCGGTGGATATTTTTCGTACCCCGTTCTTGTTAGTTTTGTCCCCGCGGACGATGCGGACGGAAGATGCTGCGCGGTTCGGGGGCCTTTGGACTTACCGTCGAGCAGGCTCGCGTTTGGCTGCACGCCATATCAGGGACGGCATGCTGGAAGTAGAGAAGAAGGAGAGAGAGAGGAACTGTGGTGAAAAAAAGGCAGCATCAAACCGGAAAACGGTGTAATGTAGCGTAAGGTGGCAATGTTGCGAGGTGAGAAATGTTAATTTTCGTTTAATGTGCCAATGGTTGTTAGCACACGGTTTGTGTGGAAAAATAAATAAAAACCACACGCGCGAATATGAAGGCACGCGGAAAGCATGCCTGTTCAACTTCATACGTTTTAATTCAATTTACAAAACCCACCTTCCTGGATGTGGCTATTACAGGTTGAATTGTAAAGCAAAACACACTTTAAAAAATTAAACTCTTAAAAATTGAAGCCCCCTTTTTTCTGCATCTCGTTCAATTCACGAAATCATCTCAAAGAAACCCGATTTCCATCTCGCGCAACTGCCCGTTTGGGAATGGGGAGGGAAAAATGTAAATAAAATCAGCTTCCTCAGCGTGTATGCGTGTGCTTGCGGGTGTGGATGGAGTGATTTCAATTTTCAAACAAGAAAAAAAAAGAAAACGCCCAAACATTGCTTCCGTTGATGATGTTTATCTTGCGGTTGTCGTTTGTTCCCTTTCCGGTGGCGAAAAACTAATTTACACTTCAGGCAATAGACAGTTCTTTCGGAATCGATTTCTTAAATCTTTGCGTGTGGTGGGAGGTTTTGCATCATAACACCAATTCGATTTGGTTTTGTTATTTCAGAAGGCTGAAGGAAAAATGGCTTGGAGAGAGAAAAAAATGCAAAATGTTGAAAGTTCTTGAAAAGCGATAGTTTGGGAGTTTTGTAAAGATTTTGGTTGAATAAAGGGAAGTAATGCTAGTGAAAACGTTCTATTTGAAACATTCAAATTGAAGATTATTTATCAAAGATGATCACAAATTATGATTTTTGTGTTTATCCTACGTTAATTTTTCCAACTGATGTTCTGCCCGTTGTCGAAGTATTTTTGGAAGAGTTAAAAACAGCTGTTTGATTTAAAATTAAGAATAGTTACTCGATCCATTATATTGCATTTTTTCTCATTTCGGCTTCTGTAGCAGTTTTGTAAGAGGAGTGCCTCGCCGATTTAAACAATGGAAGCTATTGTGCTATATTTTTCCCCTGTTCCCTAGTATTTTACCTTTCTGAAAAAAACTAATTTTCTGTGTCCTTGTAAAGCTAAGTACGTTTTCACTTTGCTTATAATTAATTTAAATTACTTGTGGGTGTTGCTGCTTCAATCCATGTACCTTTATTGAAAGGTTTTTAAAAATAATACAAAATACAAAAAAATTGATATAAAATATAAGACTTATAAAATTTGTTTAAGCACGTGTATTTTTTTCAAAATGGCTGTTTTATGATTCTTTACAACTTACTAGAACAACAATTTCTGCTAACTCTTCTAGTTCGTCTATTATTCAGAGCAAACAGGTGTTTGAACGGTTCGGTTTAGTATTCTAATTATTTTATTAATTAAATGATATGTTAATTTATAAACATACCAAATTAATCATAATTTTTTTTAAATGTGGGGCTAAAACTTAAATTTGATGATTTGGGATTAATCTCGCCTTAAATAAAATGCTGTGATTATTCGTCTGCGCACAGACAAGCTTTTTCTCCTAAAAAATGCTTTATTGTCTTACTGTACGAAAACAAAAATCTGTTGAATAATATTAATATTATCAATTACATAATGAAATACTTATTAATATAATGAACCTAAACACAGTCACAAATCAAAATATCGTTCAACGAGTAAAACTTTGAAGCTTATTAGAAAGTAATTACACCCTTAAGCGATAGGCAGAGTCTTCTGTTTGATGCCAATTAGCAACTCAACGTTCCTAATCGAACGTTCGCCATTAATTGATGGTAAAGTTTTTCTTTGCGGCAGCAAAATGGATGTTTTTTACGTTAAAAATCAGCTGCAAAGTGGCTCCTAGCTAAGTGCCCCGTTGTGTCATCTGTCATACGTGTGGGAATAATCGTGGCGAGCGTTGGATAAAAGTTCATACTACCCTTTTGCTAGTTGCCACACGTGTGGGGAATTTGTATTATTTTCCCGATGTTTACCTAATGGCGTGAGGTGAGTAGAATTACTGAGGGTTTAAAACTTTGCTTGGTATAATTGATTTGCTCCAACATAATTTAAGTTCAACGAATTCTTCGTCCAGATTTGGGGTGATTAAAAAACTATTTGTTTTAAGAAAAAAAAAATCCCTTCACAGGTTGCATTAGCGCAGCACTTTATTTTAATCGATCTCGCAACATCTTTGACGACGGCAGCCAAAATACAACACTTCGCAACACTCACAATCGATAAGCCTTGATGGTGGCCCTGGGATTATGGTGGCCCGTGGATCGGCAGGTGGGCCACCATCACCTCGGTGAAAGCTCGGTCCCAAGGTCCTTGCCCTTTTTCGGGGTACCCTGCCGGGGCTAACGGCTAACGAGGGTAATTCTCAAGGGTGGCTGATGATGGGCGATGATGATGATGATGATGATGGTGGCAACATCTTGTGTGTGTTTCTGGGATCGAACCAGCAGCAGCTGCACTGGAGCGTTTAACTCAAGTGTGCCGGCGGTTCATCGGTTCAGTTGCTTGGTGATGGAAAGTGGCATAGTGGCAACAGGGAAAATGGTGAAAAATCAGTCGAGAAAACTCGTTTACCCGATGGCAAAGTTGACTGACCGGCAAGCTCAAACTCCCGAACAAGAGTTCCGAAATCCACCCCACCCTTATCGTTTTTTTTTTTCGTGCATCTTAAATCCCAATTCGGTCTTCTTTTGCTTGTTTCTCTCGCTTTTGTTCACCATCGCTCCCTGATTCATTTCCATTTCACAGCGCAGCGTCGATAGGGATTCGGTCGGGTGTAGGAGCAATGACAATCCGTTGAGCTGGCAGTGGGAGAGCCCAGAAGCTGTGAAGTGAACATCCTGCAGGCGGGCGAAAATAAATTTTCCTACAAGCTGCCACACCAAGAAGCACCGGGCTCGGGTACGGTTGTTTTCGGTCCCATCCCACCCGCAGGGTGGTGTAGTTGAGCAAACTTTTTCGGTTTTTTTTGTGTGTCTCGCTTTCTCTTAAGTCTTTTTTTTATAGCACACAGTGAGGAGAAAAATCGGAGACGAATCGGATGGATTATCGATTACCATTCGTTGCCAGTGGGATGGAAAAGTCAAATTTTTAGCACGGAATATGGAGTTAAAGCGTTAATGCAACGCTCAAGACATATGCTAGTGTTAATTTCTAATGGAGGCGCCCAGTACCGCGTAACGAACAAACTACCAGGCGTCTCCATCAAGGGAGCGCTTTTAATCGTTTGCATATTACATTTTTGTTTCGAAAAACAATTCCACTATGGTTGAGGATGATTAGAACGCTGTTTAAATAGAACTTAATTATTGATTAAGTGATTTTTTTTTCATTCAATGTCAGTTATAAAACTAAAATTCAAGCCGCCAAAACGAACGGGGAGTAAAAAAGTCGGAATAAATTCCTTTTGTAAACTGTTGCACGGTTCGGAACGTATAGAAAGAGCTTACATACGTGCTTCACACTAATCCACCGACGCTGGAATGCCAGCTCAAAAGTGCAGCTCGGCTAAACCTGGTGGCCGCATTCGTTCACTTTTAATCCGATACCGCAATCCTTCGTGGTGAAATGTGTCGTGCCGATAACTCATGCTAACCACGGTCGGCTGTTTGGGGAGGACAACAACGAAACAAAAAAATTGCCTGCTCTTGCACGAAACGTAGAATGGAGAGAAAAAAAATCCGTCCACTGGATGGCAACTAAATGCCACAACGTGAACGGCGAAAGCAAGTGCAAAATAAAACAAAAACCATGCCACTAGCAGGTGGGGCAGGAATTTACGATGCGGTGCAAAATATGAAGGCACCCGGAAGGAACGCCTCTCACTTGATACCGGAGTGGCAATCGGTTAGATAGCTTCCGCCCGAAAGAGGGAATGGATGAATTTAGTGCCTTTTTTTTTTGTTTTCTAGCTAGAAAACGTTCTAAGCGCGTAAAAGTAGCAGTAACGAAAAAAAATTCCTACACATATGAACACACACTTGAAAGAGAAACCATGACGAACGAACGCAAAGCACCGACCGAACGACGAATGGAGTAAAAAGAGGTGCGGGAAAAATCGTTCATCTTTGTAAAAAAGGGAGGATATTAAGGGTATTTTCCATTTTCTCTACTAAACGGCCATGTAAAAGTTACACTTTTATTCCGAGGCGATATGGTTTGGTGCGTGTACGAGCTCGTGGAAAATCACAATGCGGAAAAAACCTGCAATGGAAGGAACAAAATGTGGCGGCAAAAGTGTAACAAACCTTCGCCATTTTTTTTTGTTGCTGCTATCGGATGGCTAAGGTACAACCATTCAAACGAGTACGTGTTAGCAGCCTTTTGGATACGACATTCTGATGGGAAAAACTAGGAACATGCAAAAAAAAAACCTGCATATACGCACACCAAACCGATGGAGATGGGTTACAATGCAACTCTTTCTCATTCGCTCTTTTTCGCTCTTTCGCTCTGGCGCCCGTGGTGCACGGAAAAAGGCGATGGAAAACCGCGGAATGTGTAAACGGTTTTAGCTTTTCATGCAACGCGGTCGACCATCGTCATCATCATCATCATCATCCGTCCATTGTTGCCGCTCGCACAGCAGTAGATCCCTGTGAGGAAAAAGTTACCTCTTATCGGTGGTAAAAACCCCCGTTGCACAGGTCAGTACAAAAGCCGCGTGAAAAACGCTGATGATTTCCATGCCAGCTGTGCAGTCAAGGTGGTAGATTTTTGTGTGTGTGTGTGTGTGTAGTTGTTTCAGGTTTTTTTTTAACATTTCGATGTACCTTTCCACAAGCGCGAGCTTATGCAAATGTGCAAGCAAATGGGATCAATTGGATAGGGCCAAGTGTAAGTTGGGCTCTTGTGCCCATTGTTTACCACGACCTACATAGCTCGTTTGGCGAGTGAAAGGAAATGGAGGAAAAAAAAGGAAGATAAAGAGCAAAACGAGACGGTTCATTGAAAAAGGATACCCGTGCCACGGAGCGATTATAAATTTATTCATTTATATGTTGAACCGTACAACAATAATAAATTGCTTTAGTTTGTACAGCACCTACGTGAAGAAGGTTTTTTTTTATTATCACGTTCAATGGAAGTAAATCACGATAAATTAGGGAATATTTAGTAAGTTCTGTGCACTAGGTAGTGGTAATCTATAGCCTTTTTAATTTAAGTTTCATCATCATGACTAATTAAACATAAGTACCACATGCAAGAAGGGAGATAGACAAGATTGCAGAAATTATAGTTGTATTGTAATTATAGTGAGTGTGTAGAAAACATCAGATCAAGAACAAGTAAATAAGTAATTAAACATTGGCTTGATCTTAACTCCATCTTGAACGAGGCTCACCAAAAGCCTGTGTGAGTTGTAGCTCATTCTATCTTAATGATAGCTCTTGAGAACTAGCTCACTAGCACGCAACGATGACTATATCGTTAAGAAGTAATAAGTCTCAAGATATCATTTTTCAACCTAAACTTGCAAAATAAATGTTACTTTGATAAAAAAAACCATCATTGAAGAAATGAAATGCACGAAAAATAACCACTCGCCCTCAAGCACCTCTCTTTACCCACCTCGCGTACCTTTAAAAATGTTTGTTTGTTTGTTCACTGACCAAGCAACAAAGTGTAGAAAGGAATATTATCCTCATCATCAGCCCACCCTGGCTGGTCCGAAGTCCGAAGTATTTTTCCGTACTTCTTTCATCGCCTTTTCCGGCTTTGATTTTCACCACCAACCACACTTCCTTACCGATAGCAAAAAAATATGAAATAAATTCCACTGTTGCACAAAGCACACCAAACCGGGCCGAAGTCGAACGGTCTCCGAAGGGCCGCCTCTGTGGTCATAAATAAATAAAAACCTCCAAAACCAAAACCATCCGAAGCCGAAGGACACGTAGCGGAATTGGTTTCAGGGAGAGGCAGCGAGAGAGGCGCAGAGGGGAAGACGTCTCCCGGGAAGGAGGAGGAGAAGAAAAGCAGCTTATATTTTATTCATCTTGATGTGTTACTGAAAAACAGTTTCATTTTGCGAAGCGTCTTCCGGGGTCTTTTTTCGCGTTACCAGGAAGATGACGTCTGGACAGGTGAGTAGTGTCCTGGGGATGGGGAAGTGTTGCAACAAAAAAAAAAAAAAAACCAGGAAGGAGGAGAAAAGGATGGAAAAGAAAATCGCTTTTCGGCAAGTGTGCAACTAAGTAGTGCGGGGATTGTTTACATCAAAGCGGTAAGGTAGTGAAAAGCGTCTTGCCTGTAATTCTGGAATGTCTGCCACACAAAGAGTCCCACGCCCACGACGTTGGGTGTTGGGTTTCTCTGAATGTTTGCAATGTAAGTGATGACGGTCGGCGAAGTGGACTTTCGGTTAACGTGAAGGATTTATTAAATGTTTGCATTTATGTGAAAATGCTTATACTTGAAGTACTAAATATCCTCACTCAGATATAGTGTGCTATATAGGCTTCAAGAACGTTTCCCTACTATGGAAAATTAATTACTTTTTTTTAAATATGATAAACTCATTACTTTCTTACAAGTCTTTCCGATTCCCCCAACCAACTTCTGGTTTTCCACAGTAAGCTGCAACATTTTCATCCACCTCCAGTCGCTTCTGGACCATTATTTTCGTGTTCCAATTTTATTTGTGCCCGAGTTTTATTTTTCGTGTGTCTTTACTTGCAATAAAGAGCAAAAAATCCGCTCACTAACATCTCACGTACCTTCACGTTCGTATTCCGCACCAATTTATCATGCACAACGCAGTGCGCTGCCGTAATCATTTTCGCGCATTTTCCGGCTCGGTGTCCAAAAAAAAGGGACGAAGAAAAAAGAAAACAAGCCAAAAGAAAGGGAAACCAACAAACGTTTGGATGGAACAAAGCAACCCCCCAAATCCCACCCCTTCTAAGAAAACTCCCCCGTCCAGAGGGAAAAGCCTGATAAGAAGTTTCTGCCAACCGTTCATTGTTCCAACGATGGGCGTGAATGCGTATTGGAGCGCATCGGATGGAAATGAGTGCTAAAGTTGGCTGGCCGCTTTTCGTTGTTTGTTTCCTTTATCCTCCTTTGCAACACACACACAGATATTTTCCTTTTGTTGGGGTAAGTTTGTCGGAGGTAAAACAAAAAGTAAAGTACAGGAACGCATTATTTTCGGGTGGCGAACGTGCCAAAATTCTTTCACCGGGTTCTACGGTGCAAACAAAAAAAACATGGAACGCTAACAGGCGGTTCCACTGCGTAAGAATGTATCTCTTCCAACGCCGGACGAATCTGCCAACGGTGATGGTTGTTGGGTTGGTTGTTTTTCGTTGCTGTGGAACCGAATGGCCGCCGGCCAAACTTACCGATGGTGTTTCTTCGTGCGGAAAACGCTTCCAGTACGGGAAAACGGGAAATCAGAAAACGGATGAATAATCGAAAGTACATCCGTACGTGTGGCCCGGTTGCGTACCGTCCTGCGGTTTATTCTTCGGTCCCCGGGGGCAGAAGGGAAGAAGGGGGTTAAGGGTGGAAAGGAGGAAATTAGCTTCGATGCTGAAAATGCTTCGTTGCAGATCTGGTACGGGCGCAAAAGGGGCTGGTTACGTGCTGTGGGTGGGTGGATGGAACCATGTCAATCAAGGAGTTCGGCCCCGGACACAAACGGAATACGAAATCAGCCGCTGGAACGTTTGCTGCCGAAAATCAGAAGCCACACAAGGAAAACGGTGTGTTGCGTCGCAAAAGATGATGGTTCTCTATCCCTCTAAACTGCGTCATTCTTCCGAAGTTGTACCTTTTTTTTGGTTTTGGTGAGTTGTCTTTATCCTCATAGAATTACTGCAACAGTTAAGGTGTTGACTGCAATAAAAATATGCTCCCACAATGACCTCCAGTCCTGCTTGATGCAATTAACAACAAAAAAGCACCAAGAGAAAATCGTCATTCAAGTACAACAACCCCGGACAGGGTGCTGAAGACACTCCCCCGGAGCGTAAACGATAGACATGATTAGTGCTAAAGATCCGGTCGTAATCACATTCGCCGGATGAAATATTCAGACCACATTCAGTCGTTTTTCTTGTGGGGTTAATATGCATATAAATTAGATTATGGATTCCAGGATCGGAAATACCGCAAGACACCGGCAGCCGGGACTGGTGCCGTGACCAGGATTGGGGTAACAGTAATGCGCGTGGAGCGTGGAACGCAATGTCTTTTAAGCGTTTGCTCGAGAACGAGGGGGACAAGATAAGTCCTCGCAAAAAAGAAAACAGGGATATCTGAAGCTGGGGCGGGAAATTTTCCCAAGTGGGAGCCAAAACAGGAAATGAAAGGGTCGTGAAAAAAACGAATTTTGATTTGGAACATCTATCAAACTTGGTGTGGAATCACATCGCTCGGATGGTTGTTTGGATAATGCAAACACATGTGTGAGTTTTCCCTTTTGTTGAGGAGTGGCGGAGTTAAACTTTCCCAGAAAGCCGGGTTTGATGGTCCAACGAGGTGGGAAGAAGGGACACCAAGGGACTGGATTTTCTGATCATAAATCTGACCGGAAACGTGTGTCCTTTTTCCCGCATAAGCCCTTCAATGTTCCACGAATACATCCTCAGAATTGGGTTGGGTTCTGCGAAACATTCCAATTGTACAGACATTCCAAAAATCCTACATCCAGCTATCTTCGATCGGATTGTTGGATACTCGTTTCCCTCCTCTCTCTCTCTCTCTCTCTCTCTCTTCCATCTCCCTCATGCCCCTCCGCTCGTATGGTTTCGTATAGGAAGGGTTTTGCTAATTAATTAGATTAATTATTCACTTCTGTAAACACAACACCCATGAAATCGGTGTAAAATTTGTTCGATTTACGCCTCAACGATCCAGGAACAGAGGAGATAGGGTGGAGTTGGATGGAGTTATGCTGCACGGTGTTACGGCATCAATAACGGTGCAGCAGCATCACCAGTGTGAGAACCCCACATGCTATATGTACAGGTCTGTTGTATCCTTTCACGCGTTGGGTGGAAGGGGGGGGGCGAGGTGTAATTTAATTATGTTGCCTATTGTGAACCTTCGTCTCGTGTAGCGTGTGCGAGCATGTACGGGTATGTTTGTGTGCGTTCCATTATCCTGGCTGGTCCTTCTGTGGCGCGCAATGCAGCTTGCAAGTTATTTATGACGGTTCAGGAGATGCTTCGGGGTGGGAAAAGGTTTACAGCAAAGCAGCGGTAGTAACATCGCACCACACCCTCACAACTGTCACAGTTGCAACGCTGTTAAGTGAGCAAAAATCTCGATAAAGCGAACGAACTTATCTCACCTCCTATCTCCTTGTGACGATCGGCGCTTTAACGTGCCCCGGAATAGAAGTTGTAAGCACAGTAACTTGCTGGGCGATGAAATCTCACACCCACTCGCCTTCAAGGTTGAGTTTAAGGCATCCCACCCGCGTGAGTGGTTGTTCCGGGAAGCGAGAAAGACAGGGAGCGAGAAACACCTGAGCAGAGACGCGTAGTTGTCGAACCTAATGCCGGTGGCCTACCGACTGGCCAGTGTGGCATGCACGTCACCCGGTTGCACACTTCATTGGAAGGCCTAGCAGGGAGTTTAAGTCAAAGCTTAAGCAATGCCAAATTCCGTGCATGGACCGTTTCGAAGGGGGACTAATTGATACTCGAGGGTAGCGTACACGCTTTGGTTAGGATTTCTGGTAATGGAGTTTCGGAGCAACATTCCAATCGCTTTTCAAACACACCAATAAATTAAAACAACTTTCAAGCTGTTGCCAACTTGGGAATGGCACTTTGCATTCCTTGGGGGATTTTGACGACTTTCCAAGACTTAGAATTCTTGGTTGCTGGATATATTCGTGCGTGTGTTTAAACAACAACTCAGTTAGCCACTACTACTCAACAATATTTCTGGATGATTCACGATAATTAAGTTGTTGAATATCTCTAAACGCAAACGAAAAGCTTTAAACTGTCATTAAAGTGAAAGCAAACGCTTCAATCGCTTCGGGGCACTCCAGAACTTTGTATAAATCGTTTTTGCATAATGAATTTCTCCAAGCCCCCAAACAGTAGAACATCACACGGTTAAATGCTAGCTAACATCGACTTTCACCCGCTGCCTCGTATGCTAACCGTGACAGACGAGAAAGGCCATCGAAGATCAGGTCTAGAATCGTGACGTACCACAACGGAGGCCGGAATCGATTGATCGCAAAGCATGACCGGAAATCGAAGGTTAATCATCACCTCCATCCGATAAACGTGAACGGGAAACGGGAGAGTTTCTATCGGTGACTTACCCTGGAGCTCAAGAGAATACTTTCCCTTTCATGAGGTATTGTTGCTATTTGACAGACTTCAATGTAGTTCAATGAGGTTTTTTTTGTAGTTAAACACAATTTGCTTCCGGAAGAAAAAGTTCTAAAGATTTTGAAGTTGTCCAAATGAAGGCAACTAGAATTCTTTCTCATTTGTAACATACATTTCCAAATGGAGTTTAGACTGGTGTCTTTTCCTGGAGCTCAAGAAATACTTTAACAACTTTCGGACATGTTTTTGTGATGAGACACAATTTGTTTTCTCCAAGAAAAAGTTCCAAAGATTGAAAAGGTGCTGCTCACCTACGCCATCAAAGTCCGGAAGGAAATGTTCACTAAATTAGCGAAAGAAAACGATCCAATTTGTCCGTTTGGCGATATAGCGAAACAAAGCAAACAACACCAATTTCTCCAATTACGCTACGCTCAATTCTTCGACTCCTCCGCAACATCGTGGCGTCGAGATCATCAGCACAGCAGCAGCATTGCAGACGAGAACTCCAATTGCACGTCAAACGCCTCTCAAACGATCAGCCGCTGCCGGTCGTCCATCACACACACACACACATACACAGACTTGTGGGGCGCGGATGGAGGAAGCGCTCCGGATGATAGAAGCGTTCCGCCAGCCAGTAACTTAAGCTGACGGGCATGTCTCGCGCCATACGAAAGAAAAATGGCGTCGGCAGTTTGACAGCTCAAAGCGTGGAAATAAAAATAAAAACAAGATATACGAAGCGACCGGAAAATGTATTATTCCACTGCGTCCCGGTCGCATCGTTTACCCCACGTACCACGCCGCCCCGTTCGTGGTTACTTCACCCAAAGTCCCGGGGTCCCCATGCAAGCGCAAGACTAATCACAAAACCCGAAACTGAAGCGCCTATTTCGAACGTCTAGTGTTCGTTTGAATGAGACGTTTCTCATTCGGGGGGGTTGTGTTTCGTCTCGGTGTTGTGTGTGTGTGTTTTTTTTGCTTCTTCGCTCCTTCTCTCGCTGCCGTTCGGATTCCTTCATTGAATTCGTTGCGCTGGCAGCGTAGCGATTGAGCATTTTTACGCCTCCACCATCCCGGGGACTTCGGCTGGTAGATTTCTTCCTCCCATACTTTTTTCGTTGGTGTTGGTGCCTTGTTTTTTTTTTCCTCGGGTCTTCTTTTTGGCAGCAAATGGTCCGGGCGCTTGGCAGTTTAGCCGCTAAATTATTACGCTCATTTCTATAATGAAGCTATCGCTTCCCATTAGCTCAATTGAATACGTAATAAATTCTGCTACTATTTCTACCCCATCCCGAAAATGAAACCGTCCCTCAGCATTTGGCTATCGGGCAATCAGGAAACGGGAAAAAAAATCGAGCGAGAGAGAGAGGGAAGTGGAATAAAATTCGAATTCATAGCAACCGAAAAATTGCAAGTTTGTTTCATCAAATGACTGCTGTATTCATAAACATCTCTTCCTTCCAGTGGACGCGTTCGGTAGTGAGCAAACGATTTACTCAACAGCTCAATATAAGGGGGACCTTCCCGTCCGTTTTCCGAATCACCAGAGCAACCAGAGAGTCGTTAAAAGATGTCGTTAAATCAATCCATAAACATATCCATAAACATTCATCGCTGTATAATTATGCAATTTGGGAACGTTGCCCAATAGTGAATGGGAGGGGAAGATAATATTGAACAGCAGCCACTGAAACAACTAGCTGTCGGGTATTTGACTCCTGCACACCTGACAGATGAGACAGTGTCGGGTAAATAGATTTACTGCTGCTCCGTAGCGTCATAGAATGCAAGTCACCGAGGGAAGAATTCCATTCCACTGCGAAAGAATTATGTCCCCGTATTGGGGACAGATCAACAACAGCCGCTAAACCATATGTCAGGTCGCTCCACACGATGGCCAACTGTCAAATAAGTCTTGTCCCCACTCGGCGGAGGTTAAGCCTACGTTCCACTGACCCGGCAATTACTCACCGGGGAGCGACCGAGCGTGAAACGATGTACCGGTTTGGAGGGGACCGATCCTCATCCGCTCGCATCAGATCGTGGACAGAAATAAAGATTAATGGCAACCAAGTGAAAGTCATCATCGTCATCGTCACGTCGTGCATTTGGACAGCTTTCTGGGACGTACTGGCAATAAAGTGGATCGGATACCAGATCCGAGCTAGTGTAATATCTTCACCCACCCCAGCAGAAGAAAAAAAAAAGACGGATCGTGATCATCTTCCCAAGTGGCCGAAACTGGTCCGCTCCTAATCGGAAGCACACCCCGAATAACCGCTTGCGCCCAAACAAATCGCATCCGCCACATACCATCACGTACCAAGCCATCTCAATCGTGTCGCGTTGTGCTGCGAGTGGGCAGGGTTTTCCTTCCAATTGACATTTTCCAGCGCAACCATTACGGGCCCACCCGAAACAAATGAGTCGCGGAGCATCTGTTTCCGGATGCTGATCGGGTGGATGAGGTGACAGCGAAATTAGAAAATAGTTTCTCCGGCCGCTTGTCGGACGAATTGGTGCATGTTCTGGCCGATGCCCACGCAACTCCCGGGACTCTTGTATCTTTTTTTCCCTTGTGTGGAGAACAGGCCAGAAGAACGAGTGGAGGGATAGAAAAACATTGGATCCAGTGGCTGACCCGAGGTGAGAAGAGTCAACAGAGCAGGTTGTTTGGAAAAAATAGGGAGATCTCTGGCGTGACTTTAACACCCCGGGACCCGAGTGACTCTGGCGCAGGTCGCAACGATGCTAATTGGAGAGTCAAACAGTGGGCATTATTGCCTGTACGCATCACCAGATTTAGCTGATCGCTGACGGTGGTCTATTGAGATATTAGGTTATTATCGTTGTTGTGAGATATAAGAAGTATATAACGTAGACATCCGGTTCCAGATATTGGAGAGATATCCTCAAAGATGTCCAAGATCTTCAAATTTACTTCGGGAATATCCCAATCCAATGTAAACGGAGTACTGTGAAGTCTTCACTGACATCACCTCGTCCGGTGCGTAATTAGCATTTATGTCCCCCTCCTCTATCTAAGTGTTTCGCGCACGCTTACTCGCCTATTGGTTTTCGCACCGTTAGGATGTTTATCTGTTTTGTTTGCGCTTATATCTCACCGTCTCTAGGAGGGCGTGGTTGAACGTTTTAAGTGTGTCCCCCAGTGGGTGTTTACCTTTCAAACGCAATGTTCGCAGTGCCGTGTGATCGTATCAGCATGCGCATGAGTCAAAGACTTGACGCAAGTAACTGCGAGTGCGTTTATTTACGTCCAAGGAACGCGAAACGTGCCTAAAATAAATCGTCGAAACCGCGTACGGTTCTTGCTCTGGGCAGTCACTATTTCATTGAAGATGACTTTTTGAGGGAACTCCGAAGAAAGAGATACACACCAAGTTTTGAAATTGTAGTCTCCCCAAGAAATAAAAAACCTCAAACTTTCCGATTAAAAAGAAAAATTCCAACAAAACGCTCGTATTCATGCTAGACATATTGTTGGGAGGCTTTTAGGTAGGTTTTCCTCTGTGAAGTATCCATTTTAAAAAAACACTCCTACATGGGCCGTCACACCGATAACAAACATTTCAAGTCATGTTTTAGGCACTCATCAGTCTCACCTCAAGGTGTGCCCACACGATGTGCAAGTTTTATTATTATTTTTTTTTTCGTTCCCCCGGAAGAACGTTTGGACAAGCGTTTTCGAAATCAATTTCCAAACACGTCCACTTTTCCAACAGCCCCTAGACAGACAGCTGACCTGACAGTTGGCGCAAAACTTCCGAGTGCTTCCGAGTTAGTTCCGTGGTGCACGGGGGGAAATTGTTGAAAATGTTCGCCTAGCGTAGATGGTATGGTGTGAGGGTTTTTGTTCGCACTGGAAGCTTTTGCACTTGCTTGAAGATGGACATGCTTCCGATTGCAGGTAGAACCGTTTTGCATCGGGATTTTATTTTTGGTTTGTTTGTTTTTCTTTTCTTTTGGGAGTGTTGATTTCATGTAGTGCAATGTCACTTTTAAAAAATTAAGTAAAGTTGACCAGACTCAATTTTGTGATGAGCAAGTTTTTAACATATTTAACAACAGTAGTAAGAAAGTCTTCTAAAAATATCTCACTAGGAACCGGAAATGTTACGCCTTTTCTTCAAGGTGCAACTTGCCACAAAACTAGAGAGGCGTATAGATAGTCGTGAGCATGCTTTCACACTTAATCGGGAACATGTAAAATAAACACACACACACAAAAGAGCAAATCCCCGGAACGGAACGGAACGTGGAACCGAACCTCGTTCTAAGGTCTGGTCCAGCGAGCTCCAGAATTTCACCGATGGGAGATGGTGGGATGGAAGCGATAAGAAAGCGAGAAGGCTGTTGGGGTGCAGGCGGGAAGCTTAACAACTTCACGCTGTTTGAGTAATGAAGAAGTCGGCCGTGCCGGTAGCACCGGATTATCGTGCGCACAGGAGAAAGCGCAACGAGTTCGGCCGTCGTGCCGCGATAGCGTTACAAATTCGTATGCCCATTGTCATCGTCGTGTTTGTCTGGGTGGATCGTGCTAGTGTCAGGGATGGGTAGGTTTTGGTAACCATTTTCCACACAATACAGCAAGATATATCCCTCATATTTAATCCATTTAACGTATATAATATAATAGAAATATATATTTTGTTAAATTTGTTTGCACAATATAAATTGTAATACTCAATATGGACATGTCGTCAATTCTAAATTCTTAAAACTGCATAAATTGTGATATCAGCTGGCAAAGCAAACATAGAATTTTATCATAACAGACTATGTTGGATTTTTTGTGAGTTTTGATGTGTGGAGTAGAGATGTGCACACTGAGTAAGAGTGAGTCAGTTTAATCTGGCAAAGGAGTTTATAGTTTCAACTCAGCATAAAGAGTTTTTATGACTCTCACTCTCTGTACCGACTAGTGACTCACTTTGGCTTCAAACTCACTCTCACTCACTCTCACCAAAAGGAGTGAGTCACTAGTCGGCGCAGAGAGTAAGAGTGAGTTGAAAAGTAGACAGTAGTTAAAGGATTAGTTTAGAGTATTTTTTTCATGAATCTTTAAAGAGTAAGTTAAAGATTCAAATCCTTATAACCACTCACTCGCTCTGTTTCAACTCTTTGAAAAGAGTGATTTTTCCCATCTCTAATATCCAACAATTTCTTCAAAGGTACAATGAACAAGTCTTGAATAAATGATATTTTTAATATTTGGTAGTTTTGAAGATGTATCCTAAAATTGTTATCTTCTCAACTTGAGCCGTAATAGACATGTTTAGTAGGATTGTTTTTTTTTGTCCTAATTCGATATTTTGGTCTAAAATTGTTATTGTTACATTTTCTAGTGCCCTTTCCAACCTAGGTTGCTAACCCCTGGGTAATCGTTTTCCAACACCCGCGGAGCACGAAGCCACGTAGATCACGCCCGGGGTAAGTAGGCTTAATCAGATAATTATAATTGATCATAAAACTCGCCTTCCGCGCGCGATTCTCGACCAGCGGAACCGATCCAGTCCGGGCCGTTCGAGAATCTTTCTGGAGCGGCTCGAAAGGCTAACCGTACCTTCCGCGTCCGTTGGTAACCCGCGACCCTTTGCTCTCGTTTTACTTTTTTGCTTCTTCCTACACCATTTCTATGTGACATGTTCGGTTTCGTGTTTTTTTTTTGTTTTTGCTTTTCTTCGCTTTTGCCCAACATGCTCCAATTATGTTTCGCCTGTAGAGCGCCATATCCCATGGGTGGCACATGTTTGTTGCTTGCTGCTTGCGAAGCAGTATAATGTTCTGCTTTGTGTTTTTTGTCGTCAAAACAGAAACAACAAGAAATAGAGAAAAAAAAACCTTTGACGTACGTTTTCAGTCATCGGTTTTGGAAGCGGAGTGTTAATGAATGTATCGCGCTCGGCTAATCGCGTGAGAAATCGGCATGCATGACGAACGCAGGAAATGGAGACCCGGCGTACCATGGTCCAGGGTTGAGATCTTAATGCTAACCCTCCTGCGGTGGATTGTTCACGCCTGTGCTGCCTATCGCAACACATCCTTACACCGTGATTTGTTCCGCTAGAGTTCGGTTTTACTCCGGTGAGCTGTTTTGATCTCTACTTTATTTTGTGCATTTAGCAAAATAAAGGTAAAAAAACACGATGTTAAATCAGCGTTCAAACGATGTCCATTTAACGTAACACCAAATGAGTATCAAAGGTGTTTTTGACAGTTTAAAAAAAATATGGAAAGAAACATGATACTGAGCCACATAAAAGTGGGGAGACGCATTTGCAAGCATTTGCATTCAGCAAACGGGAAATAATGATAACGCATCCCCTGGTGATTGCATTTCAAAGAAACGTCCATGAAATCAATCGTGTAATTGATATATTTTTTAAATTTATAATTTCATTTATTAACGGGTGTCATGGGGAATTGTATCAATTTGCGACACAGGCGTCGTGTCAACTGAAAGCAATCGTCGCTCTAGTTATGGGGAAACATTTTTTATAATATTTAGCGAATATTCAATTACAACATAAAACGGTTTTTGGTTCATTTAATTGGTTTTTTTTTAGAGAAAATTTCGTACAAAACAGCCCAATTGTGGATCACAGTTAAATAGAGTGTTATAATAATTAATCAAAAGTATAAATAGTTTAATTTTATTTATTTTATGTATACTATATATTTTGTTTGTTTTTTTATTAACACAATAAAACGACGGGTTTTTAAATATTGCGAAAGAAATATTGAAGTTCAAAATATGATAAACAGCTTCAGATAATGTGACATACTAAAATCGTAAATTAACGCTAAGAATAAAATTAAAAATAATGAGAAGAATATATTTCAGAAAAAAAAATTAACGAAAAAAACCTTCTAGCATTTATATTACGAATTTTTAATAATATAATTGAAGGCCCAAATCAATTCTTTTGCAGTTAAACACTTTTTATTCATCTTATTTTTAATGAAATTTTGAGACAAACATTAAAATAGTAAAAATAAAAAAGACGTGCAATTAAGCTTCATGCAAATCATACGAACCATGTTCCGTTTATAATATAAAGGTTCGTGGCATAATTAGTTGTTGTATATAGGTTAACAAGCAATTTTGATCCGCTTAAAAAATCGGAAGAAAATAAACCTTTCTGTAGCAAGGTTTTTTTATTCCCTTGGAGAAAATGTTTAAACGGTATAATGACTAAAGGAAGTGTTATAAGTATAGCGGCTAACAAGATGACCCTGTTCAGTATTTTTTGTTATGTTATGATACTCACCGTGGGTTCGAAAAATAGGCTGCCCTCATATTCTTCTTTTTTGATTCCGTTTTTAAACATTATTAAATTTCATTTAATTTTTCCCCTTTCGCAATGCATCGGAAATTATAATCCGATGTGAGTTTGGCCTTAATATTTTTTTACGATTTATTAAAAAGCAAAAAAACATATTTCCCACCCTCACAATTCCCACAAGACGACATAAGAGAATCAATCCTGAAAAAAGAAACTCGAATTCCATTCATCAATTTCGTGCGATAACGATTCCACGTCTGGTTGATGTTTGCTGCCGGGTGGAAAAGCGGTTTTCCATCATGCTACCGTTACCGGTCGTGGACGTTTTGTGGGCAACAAACTCGGTGCGGTAAGAGTGAGCCAGAAAAAAAAGGCAAAAGGAAGAAGTGGGACGGAAATGGCCCTAACCAAACAAACAAACAAACGTACGAAACAAACATCGACCACCCGCCCGGCGAAAGAAAACTTCCAGCCAAAGTACACGCTTCGTGGAAAATGAAGCCGTTCGATCTGCTGTGATTTTCCTTTTTTTTTCGTTTTTGCTTCCAAAGGTTGGAATACGCGTGTATCGGAATTTTCCCGCACTTTTCCAGATGGAATGTTTGCGTCTTTTATTTTGTACAATATTTTTCCTTTTATTTGGTAGCAGGGAGGAGAAAAAAACGATCTAGATCCCGAAGAAGAAACCGGAAGCGGAACGAGTTCAAAATTAATTTCATTTGAAATAATAATTTTATTGCTTCACGCTCGCTTACGGTACACCACGGGGAAGGGATGGAAGAAGGAAAGGGGGAAAGAACCCCCCCCCATCCCTCTCACCCCTCTTTTGTGCCGCTTTCCCTTAAGCTTACTACGATGCGCTTCAAACAAAACCAATTTCAATCACCTCTTCCGGAGGGCTTTGTTCGATTGCGTTGCTTTTGCTTTGATTTTCCATCACCTTCCATCAGCCCACCCCCGGGTGGGTGGGCACAACCGTTTCTTTGACTTAAGCCGCACCATTGAACCGTACCGAGCCATGAAATTGTGTCTGCGTGCGTGTGTTTGTATGGCAAGCGAAAGATGGCCGCACCCAAAGGGGGTTATAAAGGCCGGTACGGGGAAAGGTGGACCGGAGCGAGCAAACGAAGCGAAACCCGGCGAGTATGAAACGACTCCGAATGACTTCTGCGCTTTCATGTAGCGACATACAGGCAGGGGGTGGGGGTTTTTTCGGCGTGTACGATCCGGATCGTTCGTGCAATATTTTCTCGCATAATCTAATCAGTGTCATCGCGCACCCAATGCCGGCAGACGGAAGGATGGCTTTTGTGCGAAGACATATTTTCCGGATTTTCCACGCCGGCAGAAGGTGGAACTTCATCATCTCCCTCGTCAACCGGTCGTTGTACTTTGCAACAGCATCCTCAACTATGCCAATGACACTTTGTCTGTGTCTTGTTGATTCTTTGTACTAGTTCGTTTTATTATTTTCACTGTTTTATTTTTTATTGTAAAGCTTTATTGCCTTAGGATTTTTGCCAGCGGTGGTTTAATGTCGGGAGGGTGTAGCTACCCGGTTGGAACGACACCGTGCGATAGTGGCCCGATACGCCTCCGGTTACAAAGAGGCGGCAACTTAATCGCTTTAGCTGCGTGTGGCTTGCGCGTGCGACACACAAAAAGCTGCATCCGATGCACATGGGAAATGCATCTTGCAAAGAGCCGACAAACGATCCGACTTAGCTACGGTCGAACGAGTGCACGCGCCACACAGTAAACGGTTGGAGCATGATGGAGAGAATTTTGCCATGAATCTTTTGAGTTGAATTGATTCTTTTGAGGTTTATGATTTTTTTTATGATTTTCAAAGATTAATGAATCAATCTTTCAAAGATATTCGGTAGATTTTAGTGATAGGAATAACCGCTTGCTAAGATAAATAAGACTCTGAGTGAGTGAGTCATATTGAGTGAGTGAGTCATATTAATTAACTTTTAAATTGACCGATAAATGGATTATTCTACTGAGATTCATGATTCATTAACTATATTCAAAGATTCACTAATTTTCATTCCGAGATATTCAGTTGGCATTAAAGATGAGAATAAGAACTTACTAAGATGAGTCCCAGTGAATGAATGAGTCACATTACTGAGCTAACTCTTAAACTGACCGAAAAATAAATTATTCATCCAAGGTTCATCTGGTTGGTATGGGATTTTGATGAAATGCCTTTGAGTGAGTGACTCACATTACCTGATAATTCTGATTCTTGATTCAGATTCTGGATTCTGAGATTCATGATTCGTTATCGATATTCAAAGATTCATTAATGAGTTCCAGTGAATGGGTCTTAAACAGACCGAAAAATGAATTATTCTTCCTAGGTTCATCTGGTTGGTATTAGAGCTGGGATTTTGGTGATTTGCCTTTGAGTGAGTGACTCACATTACCTGATAAGTTAACTCTTCAACAGACTCTGTCGTAAGTTATTACTTATGAGTGATAGACCGCGCCTGTTTTGAATCGCACTTTAATGTGTTTAAAGTTAAAAAAAAGCTCCAATGTGTCCCAATAGTCTTATAAAATAGTCTTATAAAATGAATTAAATAAACTGTATCACATACCTCCCGACTAAACCGTGAAGCTGTGAAGAATTTCTTGCATTTAACACTGTCCCAACGATCAGCTCACAGCACAATCCCTTACCTAATCGCTGTACCCGCCACTTGGACTTAGGCGTGTCCGTTCGGATTACTACCGTTTCGCGCAAGTGCACCGCAACTGGCGACGGCCATTAGTTGCCCGGTTCACCACTGTCTGCCGCACGGAGGCAGACCGGCCGCCAGTGATTTATGAGCCCCCGTCCCGAAGTGCGTTATTAATATATAGCGTTTTTGTGTTTTGTTTCTGTCCCTCCATCCAACGCCTCCCAGCCCAAGTTCATTCTTTCTGCAAGTGGTTTTGTTTGTGTGTGTGTTTTTTTTTTCTGCAAACCGAAACAAAACCCATCTCGGTAGTGTGGGGAAGAATTTTCTGGTGCCAGCGCACCAACGTTAACGACGCGCATCCGGAAGATGTCAAGTTACTTACATGCGGCATACTTGAAGAGCGAAACGTGAGCCTTCAGCTGATCTTGCGGCACTTGAGCGGTAGATGAGGAAGGGTTGCCAACAGGGAGGGGGAAACGGGAGGGAGAATTATAGACTACGGTGTTGCGCGTCCGATTGTCCAGGGTTCCACATTCCGAGTGGAAACATTAGTGCGGCATCCATCCATCCATCCATCAGGCGAAGGTAACATTAATCCAGCAAAGCGAACTGGCTGGACGCGCACCGAGTTGCAGCCCGGGCTAAAGTCAAGGATGCGCATCGCAGTGTCGTCTGCCATTAGGCTCAAACGCGGACGCTTTTGTGCAGCTACCGGACTGGGTAACATTAAACGGTGGGAAATGGACATTGGAAGTTGGCTGAGATGAATCTCATAATTTTATTTACTGCTTCTTGGAAATAATAAACCAATAATTTTATAAAATCTCTAAACTAAATAAAAATTAAAATAAATTCATTTTTTTTAGTAAAACATAGTAATCTTTCTCATAATAATTTTTGTTTTATACATTTAAAAAAAATGATTTAACATAAATTGTTAACATAAATGACACCAACCGATCGTATTTCCACTGTGCGCAAGTGATAGTGCCGCCATCTGCTCCAATTCCTTCCCAACCGTGACGTCATTCACTCGAGCATCCACCAGTCCGACCACATTCCGGCACGTCTCACGGCTAATCATTGTAATTACTGCAACAATATCTAATTCGCACCTTCCGCCGCGTGTCGATGTGCGACGACCAACAAACATGCACGGACGCCACTACCGCTAGCCTGTAATTACCTGGCCTACCCTCAGCTCATCTACCACCACGGAAAAACGGAATGGTCAACAAAACCCGTAGTTTGATAAACTATTTCCCAAACGCCTGTGGATCGGTTTTTATTTTTCCCTGTTGATCTACCCGCACGACTCAACCGTTCGAAACGGACCCAGTAAGGTAAGGGCGATGAACTTGCATGCGTCACCGTTTGATGAGTCGTCTCAAACGAGACGACATCCTCGTGTGCGTGTACATGCCATGGAGTGGAGTGGACGTGTCGCCACCGAAACCCCTTGTACACAGATGCACAACACTAGACGCGATTGTTTTGTTTGGCAGCGGAGGCAAACATAAAAATCGCATCATGAGTCCACCCGTCGGGTATCGGTGCGAAACGATTGAGTCATTGAGTGGCGACCCGGTTGCAGATAGCTCGGTTAGGTTAGGCCGACTGTACCGATAAAATATTGCAGGCTGTCGTGGTCAGACGCGACAAGCAATTACTTGCCGATTGTTGAGAAACCATACTGTGAGGCGATAAACTGGCGTGGCGTGTAAGCGAGTCTTTCAGATATAATTAGATCCCGGCCTGAAGCACAATCATTGCAAACCATGTTTTGACAAGACGCCCAGATGTGCGTTCCAATGGAGATTACTGTACTCGTCTTTATATCTTAAAGTTAACCCAGATGTGAGCACGCTGGAATCATTTCTTACGAGTTTAACAATAAGTTTCAATGAATAAAGTTAACCAAGGCTTTATAGATCCTGAAAATAGTCCAGAAATTCTTGGTAAATCCAAAGAGAAGGTTTCAAAAAGGAACTCAACTTTTTATTTGAATTCCAGGAATCCTTTATAATTAAACGCTTTGCCATAGATTTGCATGCCAAATTGAAGGTTTCGAGATATTTTCAACCACTTTTTATTTAAAATTGGAATATTTGGATACTTCATGATTACTTGAGACATTATGACGTAACTCTGCTCTTGTATTGTTTTGTTAAAGCATCAAAGAGATTCATAATATTCGACATCTTGGGGCTAGATTTAGAGCAAGAAAAATAAGAGATTGTGCCTGAAGGCATTATTGTACTTGTTGCATGCATCTCTTCCCGATTATGAGTCCAGGTGACGACTTCTTGATATCAATTTCCTCTAAGAACCCTTCCTTTTTTGGATTGATTATATTGATGCACCATCACTACTCAGCTGGATCTCTCTGTACGTTCCTAATCGTTCACACAAAACTTCCGCTTAAGCTCCTCGCTTTGTTAGTCATCTTCAATATCTAGACTCTTGTCGCAGATAGTAGATAGTATTTAAATAGAATAAATAAGATAAATAGGAGACCAAATTGAAGGTGTCTAAGAGACGGTTTTGAACCTCTAAAACGTCCTCAGTTCGAACTCGGAGGGCTTGTCATTTGATGAGGACGTTACCAGACAACCGAGCTGTCCAATGGCATCTAAAAATAATGATATAAAACGCTAATCTCTTTAACTTTTATGACATATTTTAAAAAAAGAAGACATCGTCATTAAATCGCCATTTCTTTTCCCAACTTTTCCAATAATTCTCATTTTTGTCCAAGAAGTTAGTTCAAAACTCTCCATAAATTCTTCAGATCCCTTTATTTAAATTAGGCATCTTTTAGAGATGTTAGAACTGATCATTTACTAACCGATAAAGCACCACTCTCTGTACATTGTAAGCCATTCCCAGAAGTTGCACAAAAGTGCCACACAAAGGTTGAATTATGGCAAACAACACTCGACCAAAAGCAAGCGAGTTAAAGTGAGCGAGAGAGAGAGAGGTAGAAAGAAATATCCCAATTGCTACCGAAAGAAAACGATCAAAACGGAAGTAAAGCAATTTCCCAAGTCCCAAGTGCTAACTTCAGCATCTTGGCAAATGCCGTGGCAAAGCGTCTTTCCCCGTTAAGGCGCGTCTGTCTTCTTTTTGTTCTCCCTTCTTCGTCTCAGCCATTCTGGAAAGTGGCCGCTCCAGCGGGCACAGAACAGAAGGAAACGGGCGGAAAATCAAACAAACAACAGAGTAGGGTGAGGGGAAAAGCCTCCCGCCTTCCCGAGGGCGGCAACACGGTCGCTTTGTCAATCTTCTTCGCGTTCTTAATTGCTTCTAGTGTCGCGATTTAATTGATTATCTGATCGTAATGATGTACCGGTTGAAACGAAAAATTTAATAATGGGATCAAGAGGGATGCCTTTTTCGTTTGTTTTTGTTTTGCGCTTTGGAGTTGCTGGTTTTGGGTATCGGAGGCCGCAACAACAACAAAAACCGGTCACCGGTTCCTCCCTTCCTGCCTTGTACCAACCCTTTCCTTGATCACCCGCCGGTTGCTTGCGGTTGTAGGGGTTTTCGGTTTCGTTCGGTAAGTATATGGTGAGGGCTCTCCAAGGGTTTAGTGCCGGGCGAGAACTGTGGCAGTGCCAGTGCGTTCGGAAGTTGCCCGTCGTGGTGGGGTACGGGTTGTTGTTTTTATTTTCCACTCCACCGTCCAACAAAACGGAGAAAACTCATCAAAACAATGCTTGAGGCGTACCGCGCTGTGAGTCGTACGGTCGAGAGCCCTACTGCGCGTTTCTGCTGGTGCCGACTGCCGGCTGGATTTTTGTCCAGTAGTTGGTAGGGAAGCACACGAGTCGAAGCAGTGGAAGACAACAGCCAGAAGAAGCCACCAGTGGAGGGCACAAGATAAAACAACAATCGAAATGATAGACAGCATCTTGATTGAATCAGAAAACTAGTTAATCACGGTGAATCATGTCCGGCAAGTTCTGGTCTCCAGCAAGGCCACTCCAAAAACCATTCCCCTCCCAGCTGGGAATTGAGCACAAACACACACACACACACAAATACACATGAAGAGCACTGGAAGATGTTGAAAAGATGGAAGCAGCGAAACGATCGAAAAAAAAAGCCCGAGATCCTTAAACAGCATCTCGCTTCCAATCGATTGGAATCACCGGCAAAAACCGACCCCGTGTGTGTTGGTTCCGAATGGCGGGAACTTCAGGGGACATCCATTCTCGACAACCGAGCGAGTCGCAAACGAAAGGGAGCCCCAGTTTGATGGATGCCTCTGCCGCATCTAATGATAGCTACAGCGAGCGGTCTGTCCCACGGGAGTGTATCGGGAACCGACGATGCCGATCGCGATGATCTGTTGCGCGAGTTGACAGCGCAAAAGGCCATCCACCGGCCGACCACCAACTTGGGTTGCGTTGGCAAAACATGCGCTAGGGCGCGAAGCCCTAGTTCGGACTATAATTTAATGAGATTATAATTACCTTCGTCAGGCAGGCTGCGCGACAGCGGTTGATAGTAGCGTCGGTTGAGGTTGATGAAGTTGAAGTTGACACCGTCTGCTTTGTGGACGTGGTCGCTGATGCGCTGCTGCTCTCCGTCAATCGGTAGCTGTCAGTTGGTTCTGTCGCTTCCACAACCCACCCCGCCAGTGTCACCGCGAGCAATGTCACCCCAACACCGAACCATCGTGTATCGCGCACTGGCGCCATTTCTTTTCTTCCGCTTGGTATTCTAGCAGCTGGACCTGAAGTTCTTTTTTTTTTTTGCTCTAGGTCTACTGTACTGTGTAGTTTGAGTTTTGGGCTACACAGGAGGTGATTTGATGTACATATCCCTCCCTTAAAAGGGGATCTTTTTCTCGCTTTTTCACTATCACAAGAAAATGTTGGAAGATCTCACTGAGGAAGGAAACAAATGGAAAATAGGATATAAAAATTATTACCACGTGTTTTAAGTACAGTTGAATAAAATATATTCTCCTCTCTCTTTTCAAAATGACATAATGTAACACCCATTTACAAAAACAAACATCCTTTAAAGCCATCCAAAATTTTGTTGATCAAGCGTACGACGAAAGGATGGAAGGCTACCGGTTTGGAATGTCCGTAATGCGACAAAAACAAACCACCAACACATGGTAACAGGCAACCACATCGCTACAAACACAGACACACGCAACGCAAAACGCAAAAAATCCCCAGGACCACGAACGAAGAAGGCGCAGACATATTTTGAAAGGCTGCTTAATTATTTAATTGCATCATCATTCATCGGACTCGTATCGGACTGCATTGGTATGGCAGGTGATGGTAGAACGAAGCGCACGGGGTTGGAAAATAAACCCCATCGGTGTGTTGACTGTACAGGCTCACTATCTTGCTATGCCTTTCTAGCTAAGAAACGAAAAAAAAAATCACTTGCGTTGCTGTGCGTGTGTGTGTGTGAGAGAGAGAGTGAGCGAGATAAGCATCGAAATAAAGAACCACTGATGAGGTGAATTATTCATTCCGCTTGCTCTTGTTAGACACATGTTATACATATTTCTTGTTTTTTTGTCTTTTCTTTTTCGTTTTGCATTATTTTATCTTTTGCTTTACGTTTTCTTGCCTTTTTATTTTGTTGTTTTGTTTGTTGAAAATATCAAACTTATGGTTTCCTTTTCTTCCTTTTATCGGAACGTGCTGTAAGACATTTGGAAGATTTCCTCGCTACGAAAATTCCCAAACCGCACCCGGATGGTTTCGCTTCATTTTTTTTTGGTGGATTTCTGTCATTTTGTTGTTTTGTTTCACGCAAAAAAAAAAACAACAAAATCCACGAGTGTTCGAGAGTGAGTGAGAGTTTTCTTGCGGACTTTGTGCGGGTGGGTTATTTCGGGAGCGGAGATGAGTTCTCTTCTGTGCGGGGTTGGAGGTGTTGCAGAGGGAAAGAAAATTAAGCAGCATTCATTCTCTTTCTCTTTCGTGCGCTTTGTCGTTTGTTTCCTTTCTCTATCATTTCAGTTAAATTTCTCTCTCATTTGCTCTCGGTTTATTTGTGCTCAGCTGAAACTCGTCTGCTGGCAACCGTGAGATGGTAGAGCCAAAACAAAACGAACCCCCAAAAATCCTCCAAAATAAGCCAAACAAAACGTAAAACACACTCACACACCTACAGCGAGATGCTCCTTTCGAAGGCTTCGCAAGGTGTGTTTGTATAGGTTTTGAAGGATGGAAAGGTTATTGTTGTTGTTTAGGGTTTTTTTTCGTTAAGGAAGAAAATGTAAATTACCTGTAAATTACAATTCACAATAATATTATTTGTTTTAAATTACACAATCACACTCGCACATTTGCTTTAACACTTTCAAGTGAAAACTGCACATGCACACAAACCCAACAACACATGCACTCGCGCACACCCTCACGATCGGACGGAAGAAAGAAAAAAAAAACCCTTCGCCTCGGAACGCGTCACAGGCGGGCTGTACCGAGTTTCACGAAAACGCGTCCGGAGCAACAAACCTTTCGGTCGGAACTGAGCGCACCTTCCGGCGTTCGATGTGTGTGCGGCGAGCGATTTTGCTCCCGACCGGATTTTTTTTTTGTTTTCGGCCACCCACCGTTTCTCCCCAGCCCGCATGCGAAACTCCCTGGATATGTTGCCCATCGTTACCAACCCCGCGTCCAAATGTGGAGCATGTTCCAGTATGTCAAAGAAGGAAGAAGGACCCAAACAGCAAAACGGAGGTAAAAAAAGAAGATGGTCGAAAATTGGAACAACAACAAAAAAAAGCACGAAAACACAGGCACACTCACCAGCCGAGACCGGATAGCATGGCCAGCAGGACGCACGACGCTCCCACACGAGCATGCAAATATCTGGCTGTGTGTGCGGGCGAAAAGGGAGATGGCTGGGAGTGTATATGATGCTGCGGGATGATTGCAATGCTCTCGTGCTCATCGGTTGCCATCGGTTTTGCTCTACGCGTTTGTAATGTAGCTAAAGGATGCAGAATCCAATTTCAGCTGTACCGCGCAGAAGAGCGAATGATCGTAATGCTACGCAGCTTCTCGCACGTGTTTGGAACTCACTCTCACCCGGGCACTCACTCTCTCTCTCTCTCTCTCGTGCGTTCGGTGACTCTCATTTTCTTTTTGTGATTTTATCCTGAATTCTTAAAAAAAAAAGAGAGTGAGAGCGGGAGCAAGATCTCATGAGAGTTCTGGGAAAGAAAAATCCGTAGCTTAATCGAGCAGTAACTGCTCGAATACAGGTCGTTTATTTAGACGAGCATTATGGCAAGAACCAACTGAACAAATTGTTGAGATAAAACCTATTTAAAAATTCTAAAAATCAACCTTAACGAAAGTTAATAAAATAACTCCATTTTAAGAAGTTTAAATAATCATTTTTTTCAATTTTCATAATTTGTGGATTAAAAAAAGGACGATTAAGAAAAAAAGACAAAAACAATTTCCTGGTTAGATTTAAGTTTCGCATTCGCATCCTTTGCTCCAGTCACTGCATCCTTTGGCAGCCTTCAGTATTGTCAGCTGGTAGGTATTGTTCGCCAAAAAAAAAAACTTCTAGCTAGATCGTTCTTCATCCTCCACAACAACATTCTTTCCAATGTCTCCAGATATCGTTGCTTAGAATGATTGTAGAACTGTATAGAACTTGTACATTCGACATTCAAAGCTTGTTGTTCTAGCAGAGTTATTGCCTTTGTTGTTATCCGTCGTTTGTAACTCTATACGTCCGGTTGTGTTTTTTTTGGAGATGTCATCTATTAGCAGTATCGTCCATTATTTGTTTGTGGGTTTTTTATGTTGTCGGAAGCAATGAAAAAGATTTCTCAATTTCTTGAAGTTATTTTGATAATTACAAAACTTTATTTTTAGAGACTCTCATACAAGCTAAAAAGAATATTAGGTTATTCCCTATCTGTAACTGTTTGTTTGGCTTATTTAGTCCAATAAAATCTCATTTCAATTTCAATCTTAATCAAACTTTCAAATATTATAAATATTTAACAATTCTTGTTGCAAAACTATAAAACATATCGTATCTTTGTTTAAATAGTCATCTAAAGTGTTTGTTATTGCTCTCCTCAACAGACATTCCATAGCCTAGCAGAAACAGCTGAAAGATGTTCTACCACTGGCAAGGAAACAGCCCAGAATGAACAGGAGAAATTAATTAACAATAAGTAGCTTTCATTGTTATAACTCGCGCTTAGCGCGGCCTTCATTCTTCTTCCATCTCCGGCACTGCTCGGTTTCTTCGGTGCAACCCCCCAACCGATGAAGAAAAACATCCCAAGAACCTTCAGCGGCAGTGTTTTGCATTAGAAAGATTTTATTCTGGAATTTCTCATTCGCTCGTGGTGTGTGTGTGTGTGTGTTCGCGCTCAACATTTCGGTGGATTGCGTTCCATAGCTTTCGTGCACCTTCGCGCACCGACCGGATTGCACCGGAACGGAATTGAGATGGCGACGGAAATCATGTTCTTCCCTGCCGCCCGTATATCTACCACGCGAAGACATTCTTCGGAAGCTGCCGTTTGTTGTTTGTTGGGGGGGAGTTTTCTGTTTTGCCCCGTAAGTGGTGGTCGTTTGCGAAATGTTCACGCTCACCAATGGCAACGGTCGTTGAACGGGTGCAGGGTTGGGGGTTTTAGGCGAGGGTGGAACTGTCGCTTCCTTCTGCTGGCCATTAATGGTCGAAGTGGCATCGCGTACATGTACCCGGGGTGGAATGTGAGCTTGTTGCATAGCAGACGCTCACCCAAAGACAACCCAGGCTGAGGCCACCCGTACCGGCGTTCCGTTGAAAGGGTGGTGAACATAGCGTAGGGATATCGGCACGAATTTGGTGTAGCTATCAAAATTCGAGTACACCATCATCACCAGGAAGGAGGCGTGGAAGGATGAAACCATCGGTACACCATCATCATATGGTGAGTAAATTCGATAGATTTCGCCATTAAAATACTCTGTCCAACTTCAGAAAGGATGATACAATTTCTTTTTTTTTTGAGTGCGTTCGAAACTATTGCTGATGCTACTGTGCATCTTGTGTCTACAAACAGAACCCCGGAATATCAAGAATTCGTTCACTTCCGGCTAGACATAGGTCCAGTTGGCTGATTGCAATCTCATCTACCTCATAACTAACGTGCGGCAACTCGCACCAACCAGAAGTCCCAGTGTCTAGTGTACATGTGCTAATGCACCCCGTCGGTCAGCAATTCGAAATACACCGAAAGACAACCCTTACCGGTCGTGAGCGTCTGTGTGTGTGTGTGTCTGACGCACATTCATCCGTACTGTCTCAACTGCACACATCCGGGGCCGTTTTGCCGGGGATTTCGTTTGTGATCAAATATTCTCTTTCATCACACCTAACCTAATCTTGTTGCCACCCAGTTCAGAGGAGGTTTTCAGGAGTGCCAGGATATCCGACCGACCGGGCAACTTTATCCCATTTCGGTCTCTGCCGCACATTAGCATAGCTAATGCCGGGCGTGGTGTTCACTTCTGGTGATACGAGTTTTCCCGGTGACGTACCAACGGGTAGGGATTACCCATTTTTGTACCCGCACTCTATGGGGTTTGGGCTATAAGTTCACCTTTCGGCAGGTTGATGCCGGATCGATGAGGGATGAGGTTTTAAGGGGTATTCCGCGGAACTGGATCGATTTGACAGCGGACGGCAAAGTGAAGTGAGATACTGAGCACTTCTGGAATAGTGGTCTAATTGAGAAGGTGTTTAACATTGGAACGGTTTGGAAACATGCTGTGAGATAGCTGAGATATACTAGAACTAGGTAGTAGACTTGAATTGAAGAACTTAAGCCTTACTTTAGCTTTATCAAATATAGTTTTTTTTAAATATATCGAGTTTATTTTATAAAATGTGTATTTTTGAAAGAACTCTCCCCCAGATTCCTAAATCCCAATGTACAACCCATCTAGATAGTGTCAGGTTAGAGTCCTTGTTTTATTCCGATTTTGTTAGACATTTGGTGGAAATTGAAGTCAACATAAGGATATCTACATTGAAAAATTCAATGAGATAGAGGAGATATACTAAAACTATGTAGTAGACTTGAATTGAGGATCTTGAAGCTTTACTTTAACTTTATCAAATTTATCTAACTGAACTCTGAAGCATCAGACTTATTGGATATATTTATTGAGTTGCTCTTATATGCAGATGCGACTCCAACATTTGACTCCAATATGAAACTTATCTAGAAAGTGTTCGGAAAGAATCGTCTGTTCCCCGATTTTGGTATTTAATGGAAGCTGAGGTCAAGATATATAAGGATGTCCACGTTGAATATCTCAATCTCAATATAGATCAAAGGATCTATGTAGAATCCCATATGAGTCGTTGACTCATTATTTTTTAGGCTCTTTTTATAACTTCGTGATAATGTACTTACATACTAAATTTGATTAAACATGATTTCTGATAAATATTACACAGATTTCGTTCCAATTTAAATAAATTAACAATTTATTTTAAATATAAAAATTACAGACATTAACTTCAAGGCAATTAAGCAGTCTATCTTTCGAGTTAAACGAGAAACAAACGATTAAAATAGAACATAAGTTGTCTACGCTCTCCAACAAGCAGTGATGTGTGCTTCCTCGTCTGCGTGCTAGATACAATGAGTCAAAATATAGATCTGCGTCTGGAGCACCGTCTTAATCCATCTTCGCTCTACCATCCGGCGCCGAAAAGACAAATGATCGATACTTCAAAAATATCTGCATAAAAAAAAAAAACAATCATTTAAATTCTAATGAATCTTCTTCTAACCCTGCCTTCCCCCATGCAGGCGAAACTCATCCACATTCGAGCGATTTGGCGTGCTTCTATGGTCGTGATTCATTAGCGATGGAAAGCGATTGTTTCGGTTTGTTTTGCGGTTCGGAATCGCCGGTCGGGCCGGGTGACCGCGAGCCATTTTCGCGGTAAGCGATGTTCCGTGACCGGCCCATTGGCGGACGCCCGTCCCGGACCGTGGATGATGGATGGATGGCGTCGGGTGTTGAGTGTTGGCCATCATTAGCCGAGGCTCGAGGTCACGAACGAATCTCGGCAGGTCAGCCGCAGCTGCGAGCCGGAAAGGGCATCGGTTTATTTTAACCCGTAACGCTCAACGTCCTTAAGAATTATTTATTTAAAGTACCTCTTCGGTTTGTTCTTTCTTTCTTGCTTTTTCTTGTTAGGAAAAGTTGTAGTGGAATCGCTGACGCTGACTGCAGAATGTCCTTCAACATTGGTTCAGATTGCGTGATTTTTTTTTTCGGTCGACGTTCTAATCCTTTCCGCCTTTGGAGCTGTTCTGGGTTTCGTAAATTTGGACACAACTCCTTCCCGGAACCTGCTACACTCAATGTCGCGAATTTCATCCCGTGAGGAAAAGTTCTCTATATTTTTTGTTGTTGCGTTTCTTGCCAAGAATCCTTGATAGAATGTGCAACCCGACCTGGGTAAAGGTGGACAAAAAATGAAACAGCTCCAAAAAAAACCTTTTCCCCAAGCACGGGTTTGGAAAGAACCCATAAGCAGACGGCGAAAAAACTTGACCTTCCACGCCGCGAATCCACCGGTCGCTTGAGAATAGACCAGTCCCGCGCTAGTTTATGATAAGGGTTAAGGGCAGCTTCTTTTTTTGTTGTTGTGTGTTTGTGTCCTCCTTCACTTTCAACTTCACTGCACCGGGAGATCCCGGATTCCGGGACCGAATTCGGATGTCGAACCATCCACCAGAACTTGGACATTGGACCCGAGACTCGCCAAGTAACCGATTGCCCGGAAGGGCGTCCCAGTGTGTGGCGAAGGAAGCAAACTTCCGCTTAATTAGGTCCGGGACCGGTGCGGGACTGTGTCTCTTTCGTTGCTGACAGTTCCGTTGGGGGTTTTTTTTTGTGCGATTCTTTTCGGGCACTTCAAGTTGTTTGCTATGCAGATCTCTTTTTTTTTGCAGAGTGTGTGTTGTGTTAAATGTTCCCTGAAAAGGTCGTGGGAACGAAATGATTTAGCAAGTGCTGTTGTGTTTTTCTATTCACTAGGGATCCGAGGAGGAGTTAAATTATTCTGAAATTTTTAGCAATAAAAAATATGATTTCAATCATTTAAAGATCCTTAAGAACAGTTTTATAGATGATGAAGCTTGAATGGTGAAAAGCAATAAATTTATTATAAAGTTAAGGCTTCAAGACTATTCGCAACATTGAGGATGTAAAGAGTTAAGTTCTCCGCTGGCTATGGAACCCTGAAGAAAGACTTGGAATATGTAAGAAATACGAATAAAAATAAAAAATTAACTTGTTTTTAGATATGTTGACAACCACATGGAATGTACTGTAAATGTTAATGTATTTGAAAATAAGTCTACAAAAGAATTTATTACGAAAATTGTTGCAATCAATGGCAAGAGCTTTGCGTTCAATCAGAAAAACCCAGTATCAGTTGTAAGCAACTTTTTTCTAAAATTCGACCAAGATTGTGTTTAAGATTCGAAGATCCGGGAAATTAGGAAACATAAAATTAATGAAATATTAGATTTTTAATTTACATTGATATTGCCACATATAGAAACGGCTTGAAGAAGAAAAAACAAAATCCAAAAATAGTTTAATGATTAAGATAAAAATAAAAATATAATGTAAACTTCGTTACAAACTCCACCACAGACCAGTTAGCCATTTCTAGCTATTACCGACATAATAGGGGTTTACTGATCGTGCTAAAGTTTACCACTTTCCCGGAATTAATTTACATGCCCAAACAAACTGATTTCCATGCCTTGCTTCCTTCCACAATATTCCCCTCTCCCTCCCCCCCCCCCTCTCCCTTCCACAAGAATAGAGCAAACATTGGTTCTCGTTAAAACGAGCTCGAAAGAAGAAATGCTCACATAAGCGACGAACCCGAACGATTGATGATGGGTTTGGGATAGAACAACGTACCCCACGACCAACAAGGACGAACTAATTTATGTGAATGTATGTGACTGTGTGTGTGTGTTTTGTAGCATCTTTCTCAACTCTTGCTGCAACGTATCCACAGTCATTAATGTTGGTAGCACATGCAAAGCTTACCGTTCACAATGAAAAGCGGGGCACGATATCCAACATCCAGCTGAGGTTCCATATTTGTTTTAATGTGGTTTTAAGTAACAAGCGGTGAAAGAGCGGAGCGGGCGCATGATACTGTAAAGGCGTTAAGTGGCAAAGAACAATTCAGTCTTCCATTCGTTTCGTCTCACGCGCATCACTTGACCTGTGCCAATCGGTTTAACCGTGCAGCTAGTTCACGCCGCGAGTCGCGTGTCGTCCGTGGTATGGGCAAAATACCTTAACCTTGCCCCAGCTTCACGATTCTTCCCGTGCGCGCGAAGTTACAAAACGAGTAGCATTTTTCTTTTCTTTTGTTTTTCTGTGTGCCCTCCATTTTCTCTCTTTCTCCACGCGGACATGCAATGGAGACGCACGGTTGCCGATTTAACCGGTGCTTAAGGTTATCGATGCGGCAACGTGCGGGTGTTTTCTGAACTCGCCCTCTTTTTCTCCATACCGAATGTAAATCTTTCCTCTGCACAGACACCGTTCCCTTACCGTTTGGTGTTGGTTGCGCTTTAATTATGTACAAATTTGAGTGCATTTTGTTGGACGAAGAAATCTTCCCCTGCCGAGTGGTGTGTGTGTGTGTGGAAGACTTGATCGTGTCCAGTGATCTTGATCTTCACCCGCACGTTCTCGAAATGTGCATTCGTGCAGTCTATAGTGTCCGGGAGATTTTTTTTTGTGCTGGAAAGGTCATGCCCAATGTCGAAATGAACCGAATCTGGTGCTGAAAATAATTTTTCCCTTGTTTGCAAGAATTTAAATATAAAATCATTTTAACTTGCATACAATGCAAATAACACAGAAGTAATAGTTGTGAATCAGACTTATAAATCTGAATCAACCATTGAACAAAATTAATATTTTATCCTCAATTCTCAATCCTTTTTTTATATTTTAGCTTCTGGATATCTGGCAGATATCCATTTTTAAATAACATCCAGTTTGAATATACTTTGTACAGCTAGCATTTTAATTGTGTAATTGAATTAAGCTTAATTTTTGCTAATAATTACACCAGTACATTTGAATTACTCTCAAAAAAGGTTGTTTCCAATAGTCTAAATTTATTAATTTTTAATAAAAATTTAATAACATTTGATTAGTTATTATTATGGATATATTTTGATCTTGAAATAACCAAAATCTCTAACGGTTATTGTAATAATTCTAATTGATTTATTAATTGGATGTGATATATTAATTAAAACGCGTCAATGGCTATTGTGACTGTAAAATTATTTTAATTCAATTTAGAAATGATGACAAAAATTTCTCATTTTAGAAGCCTAAATAATTAATTACTAAAATCAGAACTTTTTATTCTGATTTCATAATCTAACAGTATTCAAGAATATATACACTAATAAATAGCATAAAATGGTAAAGAATGGTTCAACAGTTCTACATAAAAAAAAACATTCCCGAGCATTACCAACGTCATGTTACGAAACCGTGCCCATGCTTGTGTATGCGGGCGCGCGCGCGCGTTGTTGCAAATGAATTGCATCGTACTTATCGAGATTTAAATTTTTCTCAACACTTGCTTACCCCTCCCTTCCTGCCTCCTTCGCCACCTCGTTGTACGCCCACTCGCCGTTTCTCATTATCGCTCGCTTTTTGCTCGTTTTGTGTTTGTTAGTGTTGCTTTTACGCCCGTGTGCATATGCATGTTGCACGAGCAGCATGGACACTGCATTAAAATCTTTCGCCCCGTGTTTTTTTTTTGTAATGCTTTACATTTTTTTTCAGTTTTCGTTCCTTTCTTACACTATTTTTGTTTTTCGTTTTCCATGTCCACACCAGGGACGGTTTGTAGGAGTTTCAATTAAAAACACCAAATTACCTTCCACGGTTCCGTGGTGTTGTTATTGTTTCTTTCGCTTTTCTGTTTTGCATTGGAGCAAGCTAATTCGTGGCTTCTCTTTTTGTTTTTTGTCCATCCATCCCCACCCTTTGTGACGGTGGACAGTGGGAAACGAATTCGTGTGGCCGAGATGCACGATGCACGAATGCCGGCAAAGAATTGATGCATCAATGCATCCCGATCGCATGCTGCACTTTTCCCCGTCGAGCGCAACAAATCGTTTGAGTGTTAATTTAATTGTGCTGCCTAAAGATTCGCCCCGAAAGGGGTGGGAAAAGGGGAGTACCCGGGTACACTGTTGCACATTCGCATCAATGCAAAATGGATGCGTTTGCAGGCGGTGGAAATGGAACAACAGCAGCAACAAAATGTATTAAAATAAAACAACGTTATGGGAAAACAACCACTCCGCTATTCCGAAAAGGATGGGAATGCTTCGTTCTTCTCCTTGTTGTTGTTTTACAGCAGGCATGTCAAACGTACGGCGCATTAACGAGACCATAGGCTTTTATTTGACTATTAATTTGTTCATCGTGTTGTTAAAAAAAAAAAGATTTCTTTGTATAAGTGTCTAGGATCAAACTGTTCGTAAAGTAATTAGATGTCCTCTCCCTTTTTTAGAATAACTGGAAAAGAAGCAAAGATAGGTTAAAACGATACGTCTGCTTTTATTTTTACATACTCTATATATTTTATCCAGGTTGAAAATTGCTCCATATAACATAAGTAAAAAATAAAACATAACTGGAGAAAAAATCGTTGTTTTTCAAGTAAATCGTCATTTTGAAATTTGATAAAAATTAACGCTGGTTTAAATGTCTCTCGAATAATTTAAATGTATCTCTTAAAGTTTTTTTTTATTTCATAATTTTTATGCGCTCCTAGTTTATGTTTGTATCATTATAAAGTTACAGAAAAAAAAACATTCAAAAAATTTCTGACAAAACACCCATAGTTTGTCTAGGGGTTAATAATATATAAGGAGCAGATAAATTTAAAATTGCTTTAAATGTGTCGTGGTTTTCCTAAACCGTAACGTAAAATCAGACATAATGAAGAATAATAGGCGATACTAAAATAATGTATACAGATTATTCGTATGTCCCGCGACTGACAAATTGGTAAAATATAATCGAAATCAAGTTACGGGTAAACCATAAAGTATATAATAGAATAAATTTTTATATAAAAAAACTACTTTTCTTACTAAATAGGACAGAAAAAAATTAATTAAAAAAATACAACAAAATACAATTAATTTCATTTATAAGGCTAATTTACGATAATTTATGTATCGTATGTACATAAATATAAAAAAAAATAAATGAACAAAATTGAAATATTGAAAATCGTGTAATCATAAACAAGGATCTGATATTTTATCGGTCCTCGAGTAAAAAAGAGTTTGACATCACTGCTATACACTAAAGAGTAGTTTCTCTTGCTGCAGTACTATGTACAGGCGGGAAAATTGGGGAAGCGGAATGAGCGTTCCTTAGCTATTTAATTTTATCCCATTACCAGCATTCAGCAGACGATCTTACCAGTTTGCTCCGACCACTATAAAGCGCGAGGTGTTAATTGTCGTGAATAGGCAGCTCGGTGAAAAGGGTAAGCAAGACAGCGCAAAACAAAAAAACGTGACACGGCCCCGAACGACGACGACAAACTGCGGCATTCCGTTTTTTTCCCGAATCGAACTATGAGCCTGCCGTTTCAGACAATAATTGGGATGCATCTCGGTAGGGACGGTGCCACATAATGCGCCGCTTAATGTTTCATAAATTCCAATTGCCTTCTAACCGCCCACCAACAGCTGTCGAAATGGGGGGTTTACGCTTAATGGTGGAAAAGCAATTACAAAGATCATCATTGAACAGCTCGGGGTGAGAGATGGTTCCTTTTTTGTATTTGGAAGCTGAAACATAAGCGAATGATAAGCGAACGGATGCACGAAGCGAGTCGATCATTTTCGGCTAACGTACCTGTCAATAAGTTCGCTACGTTGTGCATGACGAATGGCTCCTATACTCCTTTATCATTTTCCAATAGTTACTTGGAACATATTTTCAAAAACTAATAGGATGGAGTTGTTCCAAACGGATTTAAAAATGCATAAAGATGAATATTTAATGACAGAAGCATACTATTAGTATATACGATCATTGCAAATGAAGTTATTGCGTTTGCCTTTTCTGACTGAGTGTCATAAAATATTCTATTTCTTGGAAATCTTTCCCTGGAATTCTTGGCAGGTCTTGAATGTTACAGGAAGTTACAAAGTATTTCAGAACCAGAGTGCAGACATAGTAGCATCAATAGACAGCCTCAATTTTCATTCTGACTTTCACTGATATTCCAGAAGATTCCCTCTATCCGAATATGTTGAATATGGCTTTCGATGGTCAAATCATCAAGTCATAACCATAACAGGTCTAATAGACAGATAGAATCCTGAAGTTCACTCTAGATGCAATCAACAAGGTTCTCTATTGGCTCTCATACAGAAACTAGGTTTTATTACTGAGCAAGTGTGGTCGGAGACTCACACGAATCTGAAATTCTAGGTACTACACGTATAGACATCTAGATTCTGGTCTTGGACTTAAGTGGGGTCTGGACAGAATCTTATGGAGTTACTACTCTTAGACGAGCGCATCTTTAAAGATTATGCAAACTGTCTTGTTTTTCTTGGAGTTCTCCGAAATTGAGGATTAGGACTTAGCATCATTCACTTGGCTCAGTTATTAAGACATTCCAAGAAATCAAATGACAAGGTATCTTGAGCTAAAGGATGAGCTCTAATAAGATGAGGTATATCTCTTATTACTGTTGGATAAAATTGCCTTAATTTTTTTTTTTGATGCCATGTATTGAAAACCATTCAGTTATTAGCAAACTTTGTCTGCCAAATTGACAGGTCTGATAATTGGAACTTCCACTGCATTAAACTTTGTAATAGTTTTGCGAATCTTGATGTTGTCCCACTAATTTGGAAGCCTATTAGAAGTTTTTGAGAAGTAGTAAAAACATAAACACACACAATATGTGACGTTTCGCCGACATTCAACGGTTTCAGCACAACACAATTCAATGAGCATTTCCTCGGTTTCCTTCATATAGTTTGTTCCGTTTGCATTTTTTCCCTCTACAGCTGCTGCATGTTGGTGTCTTTTTTGTTTTTGTATTCTGCGCAAGGTTCGTAGTGTCTCGCGACCGGTACGGATATAATTCGCTCTCCCAAATGGGCCGACCTCACGCTGACAGTACGCGGAAAAGTGCGCTCAGCTTTCCGGCGGGTGGTGGTTAAACCTTTTTCCCCGCCCGCCAACCAAGTCTCATTGTATCCGGGTAAGCGCGTTGACCCCCGGGACCTGGCCCCGCAGCGCAGGAAGTGTGGGACGTATGTTTATGTGTTGCTTGCCGCCTGTCGCACCGGTGATGGGGCTGGGTAATGCTGCACGCCGTGCGGTACGTGTGCCCGTGTGTACGTAACAATGTACTATAAATTATTATTTGATTTTGATTGTTGAATTCCCAGCCCGGGCGTACTCGGTGCTCCCAACCCCGAAGGGGGTAGGGCCGATCTCCGAAATAGGAGACCCCGCCGTTGTTGGGGGCGGTCCCGGACGTGCGGGAGACCGGTGCCGCGAAGGTATAGATGAACTGGTTCGCTTCTCAGATGGGTTTCTCCCAGACGAAGGGTGGTTTCCTGGCATTCGATTGCCAACCCAGAAGCGAACGGAGGGCAAACGAATCCGATTCCGAGTTTGGGAAAAGCTCTAGGTCCTCGCGGAAACATCGTGTAAACAATTCGAACCGGGCGCTTTTGCTCCGAAAAGCCAACAACGCTTCAGCCCCCCCCCCCCTTTCTGGATGGAGGGGGAGGGGAGAGGAATACTGGTGGAAGCAGGGTGGAGAGGTGGGTTGGGTGAGTTTGATACAACCCAGCGGGCGGTGCAACATCGGACCGGCGAGATGAAGTTTCGATGTGTGTAGCTGATTGTGTGCCGCGTGTGGGTGTGGTGACGTGGGTTTCGCCCTTGCTCTTGGCAGGGTTCCTTGCCTTCTTCCCAGCGCCGTGCTACGTGTGCTTGACTTATGCCTCTCACCCACACCTACCTCCTTCTTCACCCGCCGTAACTGATTATGGTTACGAAAGACAAAAGTCTAACCTCGCCCTGTGACGGTGACGAGGTCATACATTGTCTTCGAGCTTAAGGGCACCGTGGTGGATACGAAGAAAAGGAACGAAAGAAATGACAAGAAGAAATGCAACGTACGAATGAAAGTGTGCGCCGGATCGATCATCTATATTAGGCTCGTTTGTTACGAATCCATTTTATTACCAGCATTGCAGGCCCTCGGCGGTTATAACTCTGGAGGAAGTTGTTTCTTTCTTGGAATCTGTCACTGGTTGGGCCAATTAGCAACATTAACCTCCAATTAAGATCCATGAGATTTTCAAGACATTTGCGAATGAGCTTCAATTAGGCTTTCGGTATATTGAGGATCACTATTATCCAATTTATTTGAGAATTTCAAAAAAAAGGAAGAGGATGCTTGAGTAACGTCCACGTCTTCAACGACTGATTGAAGCATTGGCCGAATTCAAGGTTTTTTCAAAGCTTAGCTTCTTCGTTGCAAAATCCTGGAAGACACAGTCTGAAATCTGAAGTCAAAAATCTAACCTTGAAGTTCTTATCGAAACTTCGAGGATATTAGGGTTGTCGCACCTCAAAACAGATTCTAAAGCCAACCATGAATGATTTAAGATCTTGAGACTTGAGGTGATAAAATTGTTGTCGAGTGTCGTTGTAACTCTTACTTCTATACATCCCAAGTAATATCTTGAGTTGCTCCAGAAGTAATAAAATCGGTACCCATCATCATCCTGAGATTCAAGGGTATTCTTTGGCTGAGTTGCAAACATTCGACTGACCGAGACAAGGATGCAAACTGCACACGGTTGAGTACAATCAGACCCGATGCCTCACTGTCTACGATTCGCTTGAAACGTTCGAAAACAACCACTTCAATCCGGATTACTGACGACCCAGTGGCCATTGATTTATGAGGGCTTTGCGCTTAAAGTGAATACATTAAAAATGCTTTCGGCAAGCGTTAGGTTGGATGAATCCCGCTGCAGTTCATGCTTGGGTGTACGTGTTTTAAAACATTTCACAAAAAAGGCATCATTCCAACTACTTGCCTTTATGGTCGCGGTCATCATAAACGGGCTGTTTGAACTGCGGCTGGAATTTAATGGCGGCAGTTTGGGGAAGATTTAATTGGAAACTCAACCAGAAAATTGAACCCAAACCAGCATCAATCGAATCCCGCGCGGTTTGGACGACCGATCCGATGACTTCATCCTGTGCTGTAATAGATCATGGAACAGAACGTTGGGAATAGTCTCATAATGATGCCTAACCATCCGTCCGTCCACGCTGCAACTGGTGCATCAGCCCGGGGTTTCTCATCTCTCAATTCTATTTTCATTCCTTTCCACCATCAAATTGTCACCCTTGCACGTTTTACTGCCATTCCGAACCATCGCCCAGAAATCATAGCGCAATAAAAAGGAAATTCTTCACCAACCACCGCCTTTCCCCCCCCTCCCACCCGGCTTGCCCGGGCACAATACCGGGGGCTCCCGATTATGATCTGGTCGTCTTTCTATTTTCCACCGCTTTGCGTGTGTTACCGAGACGATTGTTATTTTTTAATTAGTACCCCTTCCTGCTCGCAACCAAACGGCCAAGGACGAGACGGCATTGGAGTTATTGCTGACAACGGACTGGTCGGGGATGTTGTGTCTAATCCGCATCAACGGGTGCGGCGGAGATGTGGACGCAGGATACGGTTTATGAGTTTGTTATGCTGTTTGCGCTATGATTGCTGCCGTTTGTGGTTCGGTTTTGATTTCCATGCTGTTAGAAAGCCATAAAACTAAATCTCCCCACTAGTCGGCGATGCGTGGAAAGTTGTACGGGGCAACGGCACGATACTTGAAGTGATGCTAATCGACAGTTTGAAGAAATGTACCGTAGGTCTTGTGTTTTATTTTCCCAAAACGGGCTTAGAAGCAATGAATTGAAAACACTGAGATAAAGACATCATCAGGAACTCCTTCAGTAGCTGTTATAGGAGAAATTGGAGAAGGATTTTAAAAGCGATTTGATAACAAGGAATTATTTCTGCTATTATAGAAACATCTCTGAGAAGCATTTTCTAATTCTCTGTAATGCTAAAACTTACATAAAAGTAATTCTTAATATCCGTCAGTTATCGAGGAAGAGATTATTTAAAAGAATTCTTCAAAAATTGTTCAACATTCAATAGATTATTGCTCATTTTAGATTAAGTTAAAACGATTAAAGGGGATTGATTTTTTCTGTCTTTTGATTCTCTCGAGAGACGACTTCCATCTTCAACTATATTAATAAATCCCTTGTATAGTCTGTTCATGATCAATATTGGAAAACATTCAAAAAAAAGGACAGAAGTTGCTCTCTTGGTTAAAGATATGATAATATAATCCTATTTTTGGAGGTCGAAGTCTTGGACTCCTTGTCTTAACGTCCTGTTTGAATATGTCAGCCTCATTATTGCTTAATAGAGCTGTTATTACTAAATACTTGGATAGTTAGTCCTCGATATGGTTAGAAAGAATTCGATCCCCGGCCCTGTCGTGTGAAAACAGCAAGTCCATGGAGACAGAAATTCTAAACTGACACCATTTTTCTGGAGATTGGGAACTAGCTACATTTAGCATAAATTTTAAAACAGCATTTAAAATTAAATTTCAATAATAAAAGGGAACACCCAACATTTCGATAACCTTTTTCCCGGAGTGATCTTCAACTTTCCAGACGTTGGCATTGGTTTGGCGCCCACTTGGAGAAAGAAAGCGACACTCAACCCGAACAAGCTGCAACTGACGGTTTCCAGGGAACATGTTTCAGGGTTTCATACTGCCTTTTTTTCCATCGTTTGCCTGATACATCATGCCCGCTTTCAAACTGCTATCCCCCAGCGTTGGATGGTGTTGTTGCGTTTCGGGCATTTTTACGACTGTCTCCTTATATGAGTGCCGTGTCCGACTTCACCTTCACGCCCTTACCACCAGTGCCAATGCAATGTCGCCGTCGTTATGCGTCAATTGTTTTATGGTTCGGTTTTTATGAGTTTCCATGTGCTCCGTGCACGGTGAAACTTGGATGGTGTGTATGTCCCGTTTATGAACGGCCGAAACTCCCGTCCCAAAACGCATGTGACAGTGGGTTCGCGGTGACCTCAGAATTTCTCCGGATGCGTTTCTTGTGACTTTTACGTGCGTTGTGAAGTTTTTTTTCTTTCGGAACGATTGCCAGAAAAGTTTCATCACCATCGTAAACTGCATCAATAAATGAAACTGTGTGAATTTTTGCCTATCCATTGCTTTATAGGAACTTGAATGTGATGACACTAAACATCTTCAAGGAATTCTGGAATTTTGGGACGAAGATCCATACATCACAATGTTTTTTTTTTCCTTCCTAAAAGTTCGCGAGCACATTAGAGCATTTCGTGTTGCAGTAAGAGATTCGAACGATAGCTGAGCTTTTATAAAATATTGAACATTCTTCGAATTGGAAAACCTTATCTACAACCTCCAGCATGCGCGTACGCCGCTTCTCCACGGCGAATGTAATTTGGTTACAGAAGGCAATCGTCGGATGCCGATTTCTGTACTCTAAGCCACGTCTTTGACTTCGCCATGTTCTCCTCCATCTAGCCCATCCAAATTATCCACCCAAATGATGCATCGATGCGAATTCTCTGTGCCCTTCGACGATTGGCGTGTTGGAGGAATGAAAAAAAAGATAAAATCCGAGAATAGTCATCTTCACGTCTTACGTACCCCTCCTGGCAGGTGTTTGGTGTGGCTGGTGTGCTACATACTTTCCACCCATTCCACAACCCTCGTTTGATTCCACGGCATCGAAGGATCACATTCGAATCAGCTTTCGGGCCTCATCTGGAGCATCCACCTCCGAAGCACTTGCCGTCACCAATCTCAGCGTGAAAGTGATACGAACGACCCGAATCCGATTCGGTCTCCGTTTTCAATTTTCCCGTGACTTTTTTCTACCAAACCCAGGACGAAGAAGCTAAGGATTCACAGACACACACACGCGCGCGCGCTCTCTCAAACACTCACTAACCTCACCGGCTTAGCGGGGGACGATTGATTGAAATGAAAATAATTGAATATCAAGTACATTCTTTGCGTTCGTAGGCAAAGAAGACGGGATATAGTAAACGAGCGCCAACCGCTTTCTCACGGTAGCACCAGACAAGGGCGAAGGTTTATTTTATGCTTCTACTCGTGTTCCTTTTTTTCCTTCCATCCACCGAGAAGGACCTGCCACTGTCAGGATCCGTTTTCCAGCTCGGTACGCCAAGTCTGCTGCGTGTCCACCGTGCCACCAAGGAAGCTGGAGGGGTTTTAAATTTCAGCAAATCGCGTCTCGAGTCTTGTTTACCGTTCAGGATCAGGTGCTTGATTCGTATGAAGAGTGCTGCCGAAGTGGATTCTTGTATGACGGAGGTGCTACGCTATCTACGGGTGAGTTTGTGACGGACTACGTTCTGTCATTTCCACGCGCTTTAGTTAGGAGATTTTTTTTTCTTTTTGTGGAACAAATACACTGTAAACAGATAAATAGCATTTCAAAATAAAGTTGAAAATTTTTAAAACCACATATAGAATAAAGACAAAATTCTCAATACAATAAACAATTCTAAGCATTGTTTAAAACACAACAGCAGATAACATCAGACTGAGAAGAAAAACAATCCTCTAAACACGATGACACTAGAGCTTTACCGGATGGCTAAAAGCGAGAACAACGTTGTGCTCCTCAGCGCTAAGTGCTTCTTTTTTGTTCTCATTGGAGAAGAAATGTGTGTCTAGTCCATCCGTTCGAGTGCCTTCGTGCTTACCACAAACCCCCTAGTCGAAGTGGCTCCACTTGACGACACGCAGCAACACGTGTTGACGGGTGCCACAGAGCGGGACAGCTAGTACGATAGCCACAAAAGCCCCGAAAGCGTCGGGTAATCCCAGCGATGACGAGGACCTGTCACGGATGGGCCTTTAATTAAATCCAGACAAACGGCAATAGAGAGAGAGAGAGAGAGAGCTGCGAAGAAATATCATAAGTCTCCGGCAGGTGCGTGCTGTGGAGCAGTACACTAATCAGCTTTGGTCCATGGGACGACGCTGGAAAGCATCTCCGTATCGCGGAAGACGCTGTAAGCTTCATCATTATCAACGGCTCTATCCACTTGGCAAAACCCCCGCTTGAGCCTGACATCAGGCAGACCGGAAGTCGTAATCCTTACGGAAATCTTCCCAGCAGAGCATCAGGTTTACGCCACGCCCCACAACTGTCACCGGACGGCTACGTCACAAACGACGTAATCCACCATCCTCCCAGGGTGAGGTGTGACCAAAAAGACAATAAAATAATACGAACAAAAAAAATCGTCCCATCTTCTCGCTGGAAAAATTTAATCGCGGCTTACAAGAGACATTCACAGGTCCTGGGGAAATGTCTCAAAATAGGGCTTATCGTGTGTACATCTGTTTGTTGTCATTCTCATAATAAGTTCTTGTTTCTTTTATCCTCGAACGAAGATGTCTGAAGAGGTCTAACAACTAAACAGTAGTACTTAATATCTAAATTGTATAATCATTAGAATAACACACTCAATTATACATTTATTTTGGATAATTAGATATTTTTTCTATATATATAAACATAGCAAAATGAATACAGTCGTTGCCGTCATATTTTGGCTCTAAGACAGGTATTTCTGTGTCTACGTCAACAATTTTTGACACAAAGCACGAAATTTTTGGCTCTAAGCCAATCAAATTTTGACTCATGATATACAAGCCTCTATTTCAGTTATTAGCCAAGAGCTATTACATAAATATGTATTTATTCAAGCGTTTGAAGTAATAAGAGTTCAATTAAATTCGTATAATACAAAATTAATTTTATTCATGTTCAACATATTTAAGAAAAAGATAACTAGGAACAAAAATATATGACAATGGGCCAAACACCAACTTTTGGTCCGTTGTCAAAAATGTATGACTTAGAGGCAAAATTTGACGGCAACGACTGTATAATGCTCAATACTACGGACGACCTCCTCAAACAGCGTGTCGACCTGCTCAGCTAATATAGATCCCATCGCAGATCATCTGTTACCCATTTAATCTCCTTTATTTCGAGCAAGAGGAAAAGAATTAAAATCTAAACATAATCCGCTCCACCGGACATCAACCAGTCGCCGACTTCACATTCCTGTAAGAATATAAGCAACCGAACGATCCAGCAGAAGGAAGGCAAAAAAAACCTCAATACACAGTGACGCTTCGATGGAGAAGAAAGCAAAGGTGCTACCAAGCAACAACAACGAAAAGAAAACCCCCCCATAACAATCCCCATTCCATTATGAGAGGAAATCATACTTGTTCCACCGCAAGCAGAAGCCTGCCTTCTGCACCATCTACAGACCGAGTGATAAATGTTTAAAGTTACGAGTCACGAACTTGCTGCCACCGGTCGACACGGTCAAGGCGGCATAAGAACGTTTCGTTTCTAGTTGTGTGTGTGTTTTTTTTTCTCTCTCTCTTGTTGTTGTGGATAGTGTGTTGTCCATTTTGAGAGATTATCTTATCGAGCCCACCGAGTTGAGGCGGTACTTTAACTTCAAAACAAAACCAAAAAAAACGTCTGAGCGCACGCGTGTGTGTGTGGGAAGTGTGATGTGCCCGAGATAAAAATCAAATCGTTTGCTCGAACACTCGCGTGTTTACTTTGCCAAGTTTGTACCTGGAGTCTTGGGTTTGTGCCCGGTAGTGCGCGCATCCAGTAAGGTAACACCGATGCCCCGATAGTGTTGGAGTTGGAGTTCTTGAGAATCTGGGTGTGCTGCGGTGTGAGCACCCACCGACGTACCATCGGTCACAAATCGGTGTGTTAGAAGTGGTAGTCCCACCGGTACAGCACCGGACATCTTGAGTGCCGTTTCGTCTCAATCGCGTTTTTGCCAAGAGCAGACCTCCGTACCGGTGTTCCAATTTTATCTGCGGCTTCCTCAGGAAGCGAACTATGCGCCGAGTGTCCAAATCTGACAACCAGCCTGTAACAGCCGTACCCATCAACCGTTGGCAGCTGCCAGGCTGGAGCCGCATTTGGAGAGATTGGGCCCTCAGGGGCCGTCCGGATCCTGGAACACTTCTCCACTGCTAGACCTCAGTACTCTGGGGTTTGGACCTCAGGCGGGAGAGAAGGATGGACATCAACTCGAATGGGGTGTTACCCGTTTTGCTAGGGCTCCCAATGTTGTAGTTTGTAATCTTAATTCGAGCTTACGAGCGTGAGCAGATAGCGATCTCAGCACTCTCACTCCCTCTCCCCCAGTTTCCCTCCAATAGATCCCCTAGAATGTGGAGTGGTACCGACGTTTATCGGCCGCTGGCAATCAGCCGTTCGGCTGTCGAGTGTACTTCATCGCCCCGCTTCATGCCAACCCAAAAACCGACGCATCTTGAGGAATTGCCTACTTCAGGGTTTACCTTAAGCAAAATAAAAAAAAGGAGACAACCAACATTTGCCGCTCGTCGGAAGCGACTACTGGAGTGGGTCGTTGTTGCTTTTCTTTCTTCCCCCCCGTTGGAGAGCTTAAGTCAACAGCTCGGAGCAATGTTTCGAAAGGCGCTCAGAGGTTCGCGCGTAGGTTTTGGTGATGGACGCACTTCACAAGCGCAGTACCGCGCTAGAGTACCGATTAGCGCTTAATAGGCGTTTAACGGGCGTTTGGAGGTTGTTGTTTTTTTTCTGTTGTTGTACCATATGAAGTGGACATCGCCGCCAGGAACGGGAATAGGACGCTGAAGATGCTTAAAATTACTCACACAATAAATCACCACTGCCCGGGGGAAAAAAAGGGGTCCCGCACACGCTCGATCGCCATAAAGCATTGGGCAGGAAAATTTGTTTTTCCACCACCGTGGCGGTTGGATGGCGGACATATAAATCTGTGTGCATTTTGGGGTAATAAATGACAGCAGCGGCAAACCTTCTTTTCATACTTTCCCCAAAAGAAATGTTCCTTTTGCGCATGGGACAAACCCTCACATTCGGTACGCTTTATCCTTTGATTGGCTTTATATTTCCATCGCATGCTCGCGGGCATGTGTGTGGTGGTGTGGGTTTTTGCATCCACCACCACCACCAACACCACAGAGGAAAAATGGGCGTAAGGTAAGAAGATCGCTTTTCCACCGCCCTAAGCCTGTCATCGGTACAGCAACCACCGCAAGGCGACATTGAACATTCGGTGTACAATAAATTCGATCACTGTCCCACCACTTCCGGCATGGAGGTGTCCCCCCACAAAAAAAAAACACACGCACACACTTATAGAGGAACGGAAGTATAAAATAGGGACACCGGGTTTTGGCATGAGTTATGCGCACGGCACGATTACGGGTGGAAACACGAGCCCGGCGGTCAGGCGATAAAAATGAAGGATGTGCAGCCATAATCGAGGCCTTTCGACCTTCTTTCCTTTTGGGGAGGAAGTCGGTTTTTTTATTGTTGTTCGTATCTTTGATTTAGTGTGTGGCTGCATGCGCATTGCACAGATGGCCGCCGAAGGTACCGAAAGTTCCAACAGTCCGGTAATGTTCGAGGTTCCGGCTAAGTATGCAATGTGAGTAATTGCGTCTATTAGCCAATCATGCTTTAGTGGGTTTCTACGTGTTGGATTCTTCAAGGCTATTAAGAAATTAGGTCTTAATCAGAATCGGTGATTCGGGTGATAAGTTTCATAATCAAATGTTATAATTAGTATACTTACTAGATTCATTCGGAATTGATTGTTCTGATATCTTTCTAAAACTCCTCTAAACTATACTTCTACTTGACAATGTCTATATTAAAAGTCCTGAAGACTTCATTGAGCCACCAAAATGCTGCCAGACGCTGGAGTTTTTTATCTACCAAGATCCTCGAGGTTGTAGAACCAGAAGATACTTAGAAGAATATACTGATATTTTCCAAGAATCTTAATAACAGTGTCTTTTTTGGGAAAACGATTCTATTCTGTACTTGTACAGAATATTCTGAATCATTGACATGATGTGCTAAATTACAGGGTGTTCGTGGTAAATTTGACAGTTACGGTTCTATTTATAAATCGTGATTGCCTTGACATATCAACACAGGCGATACATCAATCGAAAGAAAAAAACGGGTAGAAACAGTGAACAAAATTTCAAAAGAATTTAACAAGCGGAACATGCCTGAATTGTGATAGAGAATTCCATGCGTATTGATGATTCGCGCCGGACGACATAATTAGGACTTGACGACAGCTGCGCAATGCTCCCTGAATTCCTTGAAAACGATCCGGAGTGAGATAGAAAATTTCAATAGGAATTTTGAGGAAGTTGCAAGCAGAATGCACCTAGTAGATCATCTTATTGCGTTCGTACGGATGAATTCTTGCCCGGAATCCAAAAACTCCTTGTCTGGACCGGAAAAAGACCTCAGCGTTAATGCGAATGGGTACATCAGGCTTCTGAAACCTTTTCTACAGCCTTGAATTATATCAGTGACCAATATGTGTGGCAGCAAGATTCGGCATCCTACGATACGGCCGGCAAATGCTCAAAATGGTTGTCAAATGACTAAAATGGTCGTATTTATGATCTCACCGCGCTGAATGTGAAGCCCTGCAACTCTCCGAACCTGAACATTTTGGACCATATTCTTTGGGGCGAATTTGAGAGAGATACCAATAGATCGTCCAGCTACACCAGAGTAGCATTTGACACAAAAATTGATTTCATTTTTGCGCCTTTCCTAGGGACACGGTTGCCAGGGCTTGCTCCAGGTTCCGGAGCCGAATTGTGGCCGCGGGTTATGGGAGAGGTTGGCTATTTTGAATGATTTTAATTATCAACATGGTAAGTTACTATTCCTGTAAAAAAATCTAAATCAACGATTTATTTTTCCCAAAAAAAAAATCTTTATCCTTGGGCAACTGTCAAATTTACCTTGTACACCCTGTATATCAGGACATTACAAGTACAGAATAGACAATGTTCATATTAAAAGTCTCGATGACTTCTTGGTATGCTAAGATCTTATAGTTTTTAGAATTAAAATTAGGCTTAAGAAAATTCGGTAAACTCTACCTTACTTTTAATATACTTTTAGTGTCCTGATATAATTTTGACTACCTGATTTAGTTGTTGATGTCCATCTCAAAGTTCCAATGTTTTAGAACCAAAATGATCCTAAAATGTTTAAATATAGTGAAGAGATTAAATTTTTGTTGAGTTCAGTTCTTCTTTTCCGTATTCGGAGCCTTGGAAGTATTGCTTCGCCAGAAACTACCGAACAATTCTACGTACGGAGTCAGAATTTGTGACAGTTTCCCTGGCACCTGGCAGTGTATATGTAGGACACCTCATTTCCATCAATTGCTGTGAATCGATAAATCATTGCAAACGCACCACGTCCCTCACATGAGCCAGATTGTGAAGTGCGATAAAGATTGCTTCATCTTATCTCGCGATCATGGGAAAACTCTACACTCCTCCCAACACGGAACTTTTATTTCTCCACCCTTTCCCTTCGGAAATCATCAACAAAATCTAAATCCGGGACATTGAAACCGCGGGAGTTCCACGAGCAGCCCGCGAACTCGATCCCAGCCCACAGGTCCAGCGGGCAGAAAACGGAAAAGAAAAACACCGCAGCATTACATTCCATCAATCCCAGGCGGGCGGGATTGAGCAACCCCCAGCAGGAGCGAAACGGGTCCGCTTTCTCAGACGAAATGGCTATGAAATTATGAACTGTCAGTTACGCGGGGCGGGTGTCTGTCTTGCGGAGGGTTTTGGAAGCGCGCGGTACTGTCACTAAAGGAGAGAAAGCGACGCCCCGAAGCGAACGCCGGTTAATTGATTAACATCGCACCGTGATTGATTTGATAGTTGAAATAATTTGAACTTAAGCTTGTAATTAATTTACATCTATTTGTTTGTACGCCGCGCGGTGGTCACCGGACGGATTTGCAGCAGTTTCGGTTTTGGGGTCGACGCCGCGCCGCCATGTTTTGCCCATGATGCGCCATTTATCCAATTACAGCGACGCGAGCAGTGACCGAGTGACACATCGGACGGATCGGATGGATGGATCGATCGGGGGTTTTGCGGTTTTTACGCTCGCCACCCACTGCCACCCACACCACCCCGTTTGAGGCCTCATTTATGTTTACGTCGGGGTTTTGGTTGGAGTGGAGTCTGTTGGTTTGTTGCAACCAGGAAATTAATAGCCTCGGTTGTGGACTTATCGGAATCAACTTGTAAACTGCCAGTGGGAAAGATAAATATCGACATTCTTAATGAGTGAGGTATGGAATCCATATTGCTTTTTATAGTCTCTCTCTCATAATTAATTCATTCGGAAACTTAAGTTACTGTTCAATAATTATGTATGATTTATTCACTGTTGAAGCACATAATCAAAGGAAATTAGACAATGAATCAAGAAAGCTAGAGCGAAACAATTACCACAACAAACTCATTTTATCATAAACCGTTTTTCAATAATGTCTTTTTATCATTTAAAAACAACATTCAAATAATTAAAAAGAAACACAACTACAGAATATAGCTAGTAACTCGTAATAAACAATCTACAAGATATCCCGCCATTTATCAGTGAATCGAAATAAACAAAACACAGTGATTAGAAACACGAGAAAAAAAAATTAGTTGCCCAAAAATATGAATTTTTAAAATATAAAATAATGTTTTTATTATAAAGTTTTATTTAATTCTAGGGAAATGATTTGTGGAAATAAATTGGCGGCTTAAAATAAACGATCTGAAAGGTATTCCAGCAATTTGTATTTTTTCCTTGCGCATATTGTCTACTTAATAAAAATAGCAACAAAACTTGCATTTACATTTAAAATATCAATTAAAATAATAAGTATAAGCATGAAAAATGTTTCCTTCACTATTTTTCACACATAGCAAATCTGAATTCTTCCAACAAATTCGTACCAAAACTTCGTGCGATCTGCTACATTGCACTCCACTGCACAGATTTCAGATGGTCAATAAATCGTTCCGCATGTGGCTGAACCGGAACGATCGATCTGACGCTCCGGCACCGGCTAATCATTCGCCGGCAACGGCCGAAAGGCCGCAAACGTCGGTTTTGACAGCTAACAAGCGCTAGCGGGCGGATGATTCGATTGCCGCCAGCGGTGCCACCAATGTATTCTAAAGCCATTTGAATAATTCAGCAACCAGACGATATGCGTCGCGAATCAATCGTCACACGGTGCAAAGGAAGCGCACGAACGTGCAGAGACCCCCCCATCGCCATGATCTAATAATGATGACCATGAAGGGAAAGGAAGCTCTCCCGCCCCGGGGGAGAGCGGAAGAAGGGAAAGAAGGGGCGGCGGATTCTTCGTAGTTCGGATGCATTAATAATCATTTACTTGCAACCGGGTTTCGCGTCGCGGTCGCTTTTTGCGAGTGGCTTAAGTGCCGACCGTTTCCCATCCGCCCGGGCAACTGCGCTCACGTCCACTTAGATAATTGTTGCGGATGCGGTGCAGCGGGATGGAAGCGTTGCCCACCAACGAACAACGAACCCCCTGCGGGGGTTGATTCCCTTGCACGTTCCGGCATCGGCTTAAACGTTTTGCAGCCTGATGAGGTCGCATTTAGCGCATGCTCCCACCGGGCGCCGACCGACAGGGGGTTCGTCGTCTTACGATCTAATCCTTACGGGAAATCCATAATGCAACGAGTCCCTCCAGGCACGTAGCAAATGCGATTACGTCTTGGACAGTCCGAGCAAGCGACAGTGCATGATATCTTGCAATCAAGCTGCAGTTCCGTTGGTTGTCAAATGGCAACGCGAATTCCTCAATCTAGTGCAGGGTTTCCCATGCCTGATCATTGAAGTCTTTCGTTTTTAAGTAGATTATACAAAAAGATAAATGTTTTATTAGAAACAATTATTTCAATTGTATTACACAGTTGTAATTTTAAAAACATCCTCATAAACTGATTAAACAAAAAAATAGCAATGTATTCTCTATCTGTCTTCCGCTCTTGACTTTCTTCTCCTTCTAACCTCTAAATATATTTTTTGTCCGTTATTTCTCTGTTATTCAAGGTAATCATGGTTATATTTTATATTTGAAATATTAACATTTACCTCGCAGACACAAACCACAAATGCATATCAATTTAAGCATTTTTTTCATAAAGTGCTCATCCGTGAATTATAATATCCTGGTAGATAACGCAACAATTTTTTAAATAATTTTCATATTGGTTTTAGTTAAAAACAAAGCAATTTATACACGTTGTAACAAGCATTGTGTTGGTGTGCTATAAAGTGTCACTTATCATTTACTATAAAAGTTAGTTTGCTTTGTTTCCAAAAAGAGTTGAAAAACGCTGAGCAAGAATAAAAAATATTCGGCAAAGTCTCAAAAAAATGTATTACTTAAAGACAAAAATTGATGTCATAATGGTAAAAATAGACGAGCGCTACCAAAAACTGTTGATTACAAGCAAACAAAAAATTATAATAAAAAATATACATTTTTAATATGAAATAAAGATTGCGAATGACTCATAAATTGAAGTTTCCTCTAGACCCATTTTTTTATTGTGAAATTGCTTTTATTCGAAACAATAATTTCAAAAGCCAAAGAAGTAATGTAACAAATTGTGATGCTCTAAAACCCCTGCAAAACGGATATGAAACCAGGCATTTTCTAAACGATTAAAGATAGGTGCGTTTGCTGCTGCACCTGATCAGGGCAGGCGAAATTGAAGCGAAAGGGCGATCTGTCCGTCATTCGATATGTTTTATGTAATAGATATCCCAGTACCCAGTGGAGCATCTGTAAGATGAAAATTAATACAAAGAAACCGAGAAGAACAAAGCGCACAGCGATGAGCTCGGGGTGGCAAAAGCCAGCCAAGGAACCCGGAACGCCCGGACCGTTCTTTCAGCATTTCGTCTTGGCTTGTTATCGGTGCCCGTTTTCGCTGGTATCCCACCATGGGGGTGGAAAAGTTTTTCCTCTTGATCGGGTTTTTCCTCCCAGCGGTGGATGACGGACGGGGCCATCCTTAGGAAAACCGTTGGCGAACGCTGCCCGTCACAAAAAAAGGAGCTTTGGGGAAGGAAATAAATTAAATTTTCAATTGCGAAAAGTCTGACTCACTTTCTCCCGCCATCGTGTTCTGCGACATCCGGTTGAAGGGAAGATTGCTATGGGTTGTTAAGAAAAAATACAGGCGTTACACGACGTATTATTGTATTTTTTTAATGCAAATAAAATATTTTAAACAAGCGCCAAATAAAAATGTGTTAATATATGGTGAGGAAAATACATTTCGAGACGTTTAATTTCAACAAAATAAAATGACTCACAAACACTTTTCAAACAACCCAATATCAAGTTTCGTTCTTCTTCGATTTCACTCCAAGTTCGTTCTCGCTTCCCTCCAGAGAACAAGCGATTAGAAAAATATCGACAAAAGCGGAAGAGTATCCCTTTTCGCTGGCCCAATATGTACAGATTTCACTTCCTGTAGTGCGATGTCCAAAGCTTCCCCGTGTTGAACGATGTAACTCACTATTCTCTGAGGGATGTGCGATGAACACCTTTCAAAATACTGAAAAAAAACGAAAAGAGTTTTGATTACGTGCAACGGTTCGATGGTTCTATCTGTGCTTCATCTCGATCGATTACCAAACTGTGTGGTAAAATGTTTTAGCTCAAACACAGACACACGGAAGGCTTTTTTCTATGAAATTCTTTTTTGTTATTCTTCAAAAGTAGTTAGTAAAAATTGGAAAACCTGGTAGATTGAAAGACACACTCGCTCGCTTAATAATTCTCGTGTGTATTCACTATCCCGACTCATGCTCCTCATCGAAAGAACGCAAAAAAGGGATTAAAATCCACGTAACGGCGCCAATTTCTCAACACCCGTCCCGCCGGTTGTGGAGAAATTTGGATGTAAACCGTAAAGGAGTGTGCATAATTTCCGCCTCAGCACGTATCCGGCCACTGCCACTACCGTAGCCGTGCAGGTGAAATATTAATTAGCATAAATTAGCCCCGTCTCGAAGGTCCCCGGGATGGGTAGAGTCCCCGGCTGTGCTGACGTATCTTCTCATTTCTAATTCATCAATCGGATATTGGGTGCTCTTTGCCCGGTTTTTCGGTCGAGCAGGGCAAATGGGAAATGATGTGGTTCGTACTTCCGGTGCCGGAAGTTTGGTACGATGCATGAGCGTCCAAGACCAAGGGTTGAATCTGGGCAACCAGGGATTTACTGGTACAGGATGTTGAAAAGAACGTTTCATAGCTAATAGTATTTTGACGAAAGCAGTCGTTCATTAGGGAAGGGTGAGTCAACCTTCGAGTATACATAGTTTAACCTGTGTGAGGAATTTTCAAAGAAATTTTGTTAATTTACATGAAAACTTGTAAGCTGCGTGATTTATTGTGAAATAGAGATGGTTAGATAAGGGTACTGAAAATTATGTAAATATTAAATAAATAAACAAAAGGTCTTCAAAACACATTCGAAAAATAATCCTCGACAACCAGTAATGCTTTATTGTTTAGAAAATAAACATTCAATGAGGTTTTGAGCTCATTTGATACAATTACAGCTATTTCAAGTTCAAGTGGTTAAAATTGATGCCTTTTCTGGATTATTTTCAACTTTTAAGTGGAGTCTTTCCTCTTTTTCTACAGCTGTTGCAGGCTGTTACCTTTTTTCATATTGTCGAAAACCATATAAAAAGAATAAATTTTCTGTACTTGCTTGTCCACGAAAATGTTTGCAAAATTTAAAATATCAAACCGTATTGGAGAGCTGTTGAAGCGCTTTTAAGCAAAATACAACCAAAAAAAAAGGATATTCAAAAGGTTCCAAAAACAGGCTGTACTTTTAGTAATTTTATCATGAGGATGTATTTATTCAAATTAAAATTAAAACTAATTAAAAACAATTAAAATTAAGAAATAACAAACAAAAGCGATAAACTTTGACAGGGTAAACGTTTTCTTGCAATTTTTTTTATAGACTAGCGGGTTATTTGGATAAATTCCACAACTTCCTGTGAATGTAACATTCCAGACAAGATGAGAACTCTTGAAGTAATTTTTATTTAAATTCGAAATAGAAATATTTATAATCATAGTGAATCATGGAAGAAATGTTTAACAATTATAAAAACATGAAAATATGTCCATAATCCCATTCCGGACTTTGCGGATGACATCAACATCGTCGGATTGGATTGAAGATTAATGCGACGAAGACAATGTACTTGGTATCTGACTGTGATATTGTTTATCTGGAATGTAGAGTACTAGATGGCGATGTTGAGGTAGTAGAGTTACAGAGTTCTGCTGTAACTTCGGATTTTGATATAACCAGTGGAATTCCAAGGCACATTTTTCAAACTATGGATTTCACAAACTCCTGAAATCTAGAGGACAGATTCGTAGAGGAACACAGGGGCTCGAAAGGTGAATCTAGTGGAGTCTAACCTGAGGAGGAACGGATGCAGCCCTGGACCAAGTTTTCTGGATATAGGTTGGAGATATTACAGAATAAGTCTAGAATAAGATTTTGAACAAATGGAATATATTTTTAGCAAACTAATGTAAATGGATTAAAAAACTCACAGCCATTACTAAGAGTAGAAAATTGAAGAAGACTTTAAAAAAATGGCTATGTAAACACATCACATCTCAAATGTTTCTAAAACATCACATTTCGCCCATAAAACCATCCCGAATGAATATTGGGCGGTTCGAGTTTAACGAGCACTATTTCCTCCCACAACGTGTGACATCGTGAGACAGGCTGGCGCACCCGAATCCCGCGTGCGCAGATCGCCTGCTGAGTCAATTTGTCCGGTTCGGATCAATAAAAAAAAGGAGCGGAATCGTTCACCGCGACCGTAACCGATCTAATCAGCTCGCACCGTTCCGTGGGCGCTCGCTAGACTCGCGAGCTCATCAAAACCGAGCATTGTCGCGCGTTTCGATTTGAGCGATTTTTGGTTTTTGTTTCGCTTCTAGTTTGTTATTTTCGAAGATGTTTATCACCACCCACCGGTATCGGTCGGCCACCGTGGTCGGGTTCGTTTTTTTTTTTGTGTAAGACGATAGTGCATACTTATGAGAAAATAAAAAGAACATAAAACCAGCAAGACACCCAACCGCCCATCGTTGATAGGGGGCAGCGCATTTTAATCGCTAGTCAATCACTTTTGGTTTTTGGTTTATTTTGGATCGTTTCTCCACCGTCTCTCTTTCACTAACCCGCGACTATTGTGAATGGGGGGGGAGGATCAGTTTTCTTTTGCATCTCCCCAGGTGTAATTTGTTCGCCGGCGAAACATCGGCGACATCGCCCCGTGGCTCCCATAATCGAAGCATGAGTTATGGGAAAACCTTCACCCTCCCTGGGTTTGGTTTTTGTTTTCCTGGTACGATTTTATTTGTATTTTTATGACGCCATTTTTCTCCCAACCGGCATCAAAACAAAACGGACGGCTCATCGTGATCCCGCGGGAAAGGATGCAGTACCCGAAAACACAGCAACAAAAGTCGACGGGTGACCCCGGTCGGAACCTCAACATATCGTGCACTATGCTCCATTCCCATTTGCTGCTTTTTTGGGTGTTGGAAAATGCCAAAAAGAAGGGAAAAAATAAAGAGGGAAAGAAAACTAAACACACACACACACATATAGCGATGGTCCCCACGGTGAGACAGTTTTATTGCATTTATTTTTATTTTATTACCTCCCGTGTGTGTGTGTGTGCAAGGTTGGTGATGGGAGCCTTGGGAATAGCGGAGGAACTCCTGCTGCTGCTGACGGGAAGTTTAGCTCGCGCAAGGTTAAGATAAAATCACGATCACGGGGCAGCACGGCAGTTACGTGATCTTTATCGTCCACGAGTGATGGAATGCCCACCGATGGCGGTGTTCCTGACAAGAGAAAAAAAATATGGTTAGATCGTCCACAGAACGTCGATGACGAGTTTTTAATGCCGATTTGTCGTTCCACGCGCGTGGTTGTGCTTTGTTGGTGGTACGACGCGGGGGATATACGCCAGGAAGGGAGTCCGGTGACAAAGGGAACGGTATTGTATCAAATTTTAAAACACTCTCCAAACATTCTCTGCAAGCCGGTTAAGTTTCAGTGATTTTTTTATTTCTGGAGGTATCTCCAGGAAGATACTGACCAGGGCATCCACGATGAGATGGGAGGAAATTAGACTAAATGATGGCATAAAATGTCCGCTGGATGCGTTTCTGTGTAATCGATACGATCAGCAAACACAGCCCGGAGGTGTCAGACGACAGTTTGCAGTAAATATTGGGAGAACACCCCCATTAAGGCGACTCCACACACTGTTTGATGATGTACATGAGCACACGCAGGGATATTTTGGGGGATAATATTGGAAACAAAACGCATTCTTCAGCGAAACGACTTCCAGCCTGTCGTTCCGTCAGGATCAGCTCGTACGTTAGCGTTCCTCTCCTTTTCTGTCCGCCATCCGTTTAATCCAACATTGGTTTCGAGTTTCTGTGTGACATGGGCACAAGCTGGGAGACAAACTCCGGCGACAACGTCCGGAGAGTGGATGAGCACGGCTAGACACTTGTTATCACCTGTCAAAATATTGCTTCCAGTCCGTTTCATATTCTTTTCGGGAACTATTGAAACCCCCGTCAACAGGTTGCTGTACGACTTGTATCGTACGAGGTGCAGGTTCCCACTCCCGATCGATCGATGTCAGGCTGGGTAGCCTTTAAGATACACGCACATTGATTACATCTTCCCCGTTTCTGGACCGATGCGTTCCATACTCCGTCATGTGAATCGTGTCCCGAAATCGATACGTTTTTTTTAAAATTCTTCTCTCCATCGTTCCCCCCATTCAGGGACAAACCCAAACAGGAAAGGTTAGGTACGTGCAGGCATGCATCGGCACGGGACCAGCGGAAAGGTCCTCACCGGTTATGGTCTAACACCGTGGTCCAGTTTCTACCACGGTCGACCTGCGCGTCCAGCGGTACGTGAAGTAATTGGATATTCCACTGTCCGGGACCGATGTTCGAGGATGATCCGGTCGAAAGGAGTCCGCTTCCGTTGCGCTTCGCTGGTGCAACCTGCCTGCTTGACCCAATTCCATCGGTTGCCCTCTCCACAGTATGGTGGCCGAGAACCCAACGCAATCACCGTCGGAGTGTGCGTCACATTCCCGAGCAATCGGAATCGGAATCAAAATTGCTCGAATGCTTCTTGCTTTCTCTGTGGAGAAAGAGATGAAATTCTATTGCTTCAAGTACCAGACAATTTATGGAAATTCCAGGGAATTGGCGCTACACAACAAAAGTCTACAACCACCATTTTTATTGGAGATGTGCTGGAATAATTCTTGAATGTCCGGCAGTGACAAGCCATTTGTTATTATATCCAGATTTATTCTAAGATGATTCATTAAATATATGAAGCTCTTCCTGATAGACTTGTGTACTCTTCACAATATCTTCAAAAACACTTTTCCGTTCCAACTTTATTGAATATCTAGAAACATCTCCTTATACTATCCGCTAATGACACTGTCTCCACAACGGCCCTTACTATGAATGAACACCTTACTGGAAAACCATTACCCTTAAAAGGGATCAAAAGAGTAGTTCGAATATAATTTACTCGACGTGTTTGCAAATAAGAGATAACAAAATACACTTAAAAAAAATAAAATACGCCCTCTAAAGATGTAGTCCACCAGAAAAACGGTTCCAACAAACCTTGCTGTTTGTGTTCTGCTTTTTTCCCTCCATTTCTTCACGCCCACAACCACCACCTTCGGGGATGATGTTTAACCCCTTTTGCACTTATCGTGCGGTCTTCTTTAACAGTTCTTTTACCCCACTACCGCACCTGCCCGTACGCTCACGGTTCCTCTTCCTCACACTCAACATGTTTATTAATAGGTGACATTAATGAGTTTTTTCACACTTTGCTTATTAAAATGTAAATGAGTGGAGTTTATTTAAAGCTTTTTTTTTGTTTGTCACTTGCCTGTTTCGCTTTTTGGGTGCACTCGAGATAAAGGTCACCGCTGTAATGGTTTTATGAAAGATTGTATTTTGTGTCGGCATTTCTGTGTGTGTGTGTGAGTTGGAATTTTTAATTTATTTTAAATAAGTTTCGTAATGTAAAGAGAATAAATTTTATTGAAATAATAAATTAATACAATAAAAATTTGGAAACATTCCTTTAGAAATAAATCACTTCGCGAGGCATCTAATCTAACTAAATGTACTAATAAATTAGTACACCTAATTAATAAATTATTGAATTCTTTTTTAATCATTTGTTGTGTAATACAATCCGTAACCTCATTATAAGGCCACTTCTTATTTGTGAATTGTTGCAAAAGGTGAAATTAAAGATATAAATTATGTTTTGAGAAGTTTTTTTCATACTTTATACAAAATTTGGCTTTAAACCCCAATAAGTTTTTCCCGAAAAAAAGGTCACTTACAGACCTCATATGGTACAATATGGTACACTGGATTGTACCAATTAGACTCGCCAGTCTCCGGCATGCTGGGCATGTCATGCGAATGACACCTAAGCCCGTAAAGTCTTTTTAGGCCGTCCACATGGAAATCTGAGGCGTGGTAGGTCCAAACAGAGGTGGATGCGTTCACCATTAAGGCCAGGATAGCGGATCTGAAACAGGACAAGTCCGCGAAGCTGTTATAACGCCGAATAATATTTCTAAAACTCTTCAAGCTAAATGCTACTAACCAAAGATATATTTTCTAGATATTCTTGAGCCTCACAAGAGAGGAAAACTTCAAAAGAATCCAGTTCCAAACTGGAACCATCGCATCAGGAAGTTCCAAGGAGCTTAACCGTGTCCAGGCTCAATTCAAACGCTTAATCCATCTGGGCACTTCCTGTGCAACTGTTTTGAAGGTGAAATTACAATCAATTACACGCTCTTGAAGCTTGGACGCTTATCCACCTGTCTCCGGGAGGATTAGCTAACAGTTTCTCCGTTCAAGACGCGCAGACCCCGAGTGGTAGCGCTGTAATTCTGACCCATTTCTCAAGAATGGAATTTACAACACACACAAAAAAAAACACACAAACCTATCGATCCATCAGCGAAACTGACGGGGATTTTGCAGGACTTAGCGTTTTTCGCTCTGGTTTTTCCTGTTCCACTTTTCTTGTGTGCAAAAATCTTACCTCGTGCTGCTTTGATTCAAGGATATGAGTGCGGTGAGTAGTTTTTTTGTTGTTGTGTGGAGGCTGTTTTCCGTCTTCCTGTATTCCGAGAGGGCTTTTTTTCGTCACTATTCAATTAGCAAAATTAGCTCTTCTTTGTCCGTTTTTTTTTTCGCTTCCCTTTCTTGTTGTTACTCCTGGATGGTTGGTTGTGCGTTTCATATTCGCGACCTGCTCCGGTAACGAGATGTGAGCAGGTATGCACGTTCTGTCGGGTTTTTAGGCCGTTTTCTGACAGGCCCAGCGTATTGTGATCGATACGATGGTGAAATCATTTTTTTTCCTCCCACTGTGCTTCTTAATGTTTTGTTCTGGTTGCTTTCGTTTGCTTGTATCTTGTCGGGCGGGTTTGTTTTTTTTGTTGTTTGTTCTGGAGGATTCTTTAGCAAACCGGCCGATGTGCCAGGGATGCCGACACGAAAGGATGGGTCTGTTTGCTAAGCTTCTAAGCTTACCAGAAGGATCTTTACGTTTGCGCTAGATCCATTTTACAAACAAAAACCCATCCACGGATATATACACACACGTACATAAAACTTTTCTACAAAACCTATCACCATTGACGAACCCGAATCAAACGCATTAGCCTTCACAAAGGAACACAGAATGGATGAACAGGACGAGGGAGAATAAAAACACAATCAGGAAAAGGATAGGAAGGGGCGACACACAAACACAGAACCTCCTGGGAAGGATGTGAGTAAGCTTTGAATCTGGGAAGCCTACCCGAAAAAGTTTGCCACACACTGATTTGCTATTCCACACACCGAGCGTACACAGCACCGTGCACCGTAACGACGGAACCGGATGCGGATGTGAACACGCAAACGTGCTACCTGCACGTAAGATCAAACGATGGGCCCCTAAAGTCTTGGCTTTGGTGCGAACAATGAGCACCGGCTAATAAAAGCGAACAGGCAGCCGTAGCAGCGCTGGCACGGTACGAGCAGAACATAAACACAAACACAAACACACACACACACATACACGTGGAACCGGCAAAGGCATAGATCAATGCGTTTGATGCGCTGTGGTAGCAGCGGCAAATGCTAAATTCCGGAAGCGACTTTAGAGTAAACCAATCAAATCGAAACGGGTCTCCTTTTGATGAGTTCGGCGCTGATGAACAGGCTGGATCCGCTGGTGGAGGCGGATAATCGTATGTGATTTTTCCATGTGTTTTTTTTGTATTGTATGTTTTTCCTTCATTTTAATTCGTTTTAATACTATTTTAGTTTTCTACTAACTTTCTGCTTAATTTTTACATTTCCGGTTTATTTATTTCTTTGTTTATTGTATTTCTATAGTTGTTCCATTTTACATGTCTAAATTGAGGTTTTTTATGTATTCTATGTTTTTCGTTATTTTCTGGTATTCTACGGATGTTGTACATTATTTTTCTAATTTTTTGATTCCAAGTTTGATTGTTGTTTGTTTACATTTTCATATTGTTTTGTTGATTTAGTTATTTATCTTAGACTATTAATTCATTTTGTATCTTTCGTATTTATTTCTCTTCGTTTTTATGCATGTTTTAAGTATTTTACTCCTTAAATGTTTTCCTTTTTCTTCTCGTGTCTCTGATTTTACTTATGTTTAATATCTGGGTTATCTTATTTTGCTTTAAACTATTACGTGTATTATATAAAGCAAACTACATTTGCGTTCTTGAATATTCTTAGAAATTATTAAAACTTTACTTGCATTAGTTTTCACTTAATCATATTTTTTTCTAGTTTTTATTTTGTATTTAAAACTAATTTGACACATTTGAAGGTTTATTATGTTGAAAAAAAATAATTTGATTCCCTTTTTATAAATTATGCTTAACATAAGCGTACTCATAAAATAACAGTTTATGTGTTGCCAGTAAATGATCATAAACAAAAGAAGAGAAACTTCACTGAAAACAAATATTGTGCAAATCGTGTCGAAACCATCTTGATATATAAAGATATTTATTTAGCTTTGTGGCATATTTTAGGGATGGAACCATCACTGGCAAATATTTTTCTCCTACAATCGTATGCTCTCTACGTCAGTTTGAACTTTTTCAACATTAGATTTTACTTTTAATGTTTTTTTTAAAATTTTTTATAATTTTTTTATTACTAAAACCGCTCCTAGAAAGGTGCAGATTTTGATAAACTTATTTTTATTTAATACATCAACAAACAATATAAACTTTCTTTCAACAATTTCTAAGTGTGAAATATATTTTTTCCCAAGCGAAAGATGCTTCCATAGCCGGCACCAAATCAAGGCACTTCGCTTCGACTGTAGCTGATTTTATGATTCTTAAACTCTACCCAACTGGAAGACCACTTCCGAGGCCGTTCGTTAGGAGACCGGCTGTCAGTGGCAAAGTCGAATGGTACCGGTGCAGCCGGGCAACTTGTCCGCATTATTGTTCTCAAATTGACTGTAAACTTTTGTCACTTGGAAGGAAAATGGTGCTCTTACTGCGGTGTGGAAAAACCTTCTCGCTGATAGCAATTGACTTCCCGCCCGAAAGCGAACGGCGCTGAAGATTGTGTGCGCACACTCGTCTGGCCATCTTGTCTCCCGGTTTCACCGTGTGTCACCGTGTTTTCAATTCGCTTATTTACGGTTCACGATTTTTCCCTACTGAAAGTGGGGTCTTCCCACTTCTCCCCACCCCACACCTTACTTGGGTGGGTAATCAATTTCAAGTGAGGAAATTTTTATCAGCAAAGTTCACGCATCCAGCACCACCGACCGAATGCTCCGGTGTGGCCAATAATTTGACAAATGCGTTTCGTTCGGGAAGCCAAATGTTGGCTTGGGGGGGTTGGGAGGATGAACATTGTGCCGTCAGTTGCCCACAGCCAATCGAACCATCCTTTTCGGTGTCGCAAATATTTTATCGGACCAACACGGACGATAAACCCCTCCCTCCGAAAAGTTCCAGTTGCGGTTGCTCAACACAATGGCTCGTTGGGTGGGAAATCGGGTGGAAAATGCTTTACTTCGATGTTGCTTAGCGAACGGTTTGCAGCAATCCGGACGGTTGGGCGCTTCCGCTTGCGAATGCGACAATTGATGTGCTTTTCCACTCGTATCGGAGACGTAGGAAAGGATTGAAGTGTTGTTAAATAATTTGTTACTTGCTTCTGACAAAAGTTGTTTTTTTTTTGCACAATACAGCGACAGCGAGTGAAATGAACAATCAGTTGTGGAAAGACCAAAGATCAGCTAAGAGAAAATATTAAAGAAAAAAAGCTATAAAAGTTTTAAGGAATTTAAATCGTACAACGAACTACACAAAATCACATAAAATGAGTTTGAAAAAATGGTTAATAAATGAAAAGCATTGCATTATTTGTTTATTTAAATATTACTTATTAACTTATAGAAATATAGTGACCTATTTGATTAAAAAAAGCATAAATAAACAATATATTTTTATGATTCAATTAGAAACCAACTAAAACAGCTACAATTTTTTTTCAAATAATTAAGAAAGCAACAAAGCTTTTTACAGAACCACAAAACAATTAAAAAGTTGATTCCAAAAGATTGTAAAAAAAAATTCAGTTATTATTTGTATCTTGTAATAAATGTAGTTTTTTAAGATATAAATTATATAAGATATAAATGCTTTATAACTTTGAGACTTATTATTTAATCTTTTGAAACTCGTCCGTCATTATGAAATTTCGTTACGTACTGTAGAAACGGCTTCAGGTTATTGCTTGTTAGGCATTTAACATTTTGGGTGGCATTTTAAAATAAACAAACAATTTAAAAAACGTTTTGAGGAAAAAAAAACATTATCAAAAGCAACAAGTTTAATTAAGACAATTTTTTCAGAAACACAAAAAACTAAAATGTGTAAATGTTGTATCGTGAAAAAAATACCAAATTTACAAACGAAAATAAAATAAGTATGGAAAGCAAACAAAACCCCAATAAAGAGAAATCCCTTTGCATACTCCTTTTGCTCACATTAATATTGCATTTCGTGCACAATCGTATCGGTCCGCCATAAACATGGAGCGTTTTCCAGATGGTTTTCCTTTCGTTTCACCGCTCGTGTGTGTGTTTTTGTTCTCCAACGGATACTTATTTCAATTTAAAGTGACCTCGATGTGCACAATCAAATAGGTCAAGAACGTTTGGCAAGCGCTTTAAAATGGTTACTTGCGAATGAAGCAAAAAAAAACCGACAAGAGGGAAAAATCTACCACCACCCCCCCTCCCCCAAAAGCTTCATGGTTTTTTTGAACCCTCAACAAATGAACCTCGATTTTCCTTTTACGGTACACAGTGGGTGTGGGTCTGGGTGGGGTTGGAAGTGGTGTACAAAACAAAAAGCATCGGGGACACAAAAAAAATCCGTTCAGTAGCACAAAGTTCAACTCGATGCACCCAATGTCTGGACAGTCAACCGGCTAAGATAAGATACGAAACGGAGAGAACGAATGGGACAGAGAGAGAGAGAGAGAGAGAGAGAGAGAGAGGGAAAAGAAGCAAAAAACGACCCAAAGAAATGGTAACGAAACGAACGAAAGACCGGCAAGATAATCTTATTAAATTGGTCATAAAATTAAATTGAAGATGAAAATGAGAGAAAACTTCTGCCACCGGCACGGTCCGAAGGAAACCGTTTTCTGTACGTGCGGTCCAGTTCGGTTTCGTTTCGACTTTTACGTTTATGATGTTTTTCTCACCCGTCCCACCTCGATGGTTTCAATTCTTTCTTCTTTTTTTCTCTATTGCGGTTTGAGCTGGACGTTTTGTGAAACAATTGTTATCTCACCGGTACGGGACGGTTGTTGGGTGGTTTTTCCTAAGCAGCTTATACAATCTCAACCCCACGCAAACGTGGATGGCTCTAGCTGACGGCTTATTTCGACATCAGTGCACGATTTTTCGTAGTTGTTGTCGCATTAGTGGGCACACACACAGAGAGAAAAAAACGAATACGAATCGAAGCATACAATTGAGTGAGCGAATTCCCGCACTTGAACCGTATTTAGGAAGGGTGTAGAAGGGGAGGAACCCACCCCACTGAGTCATCGATCGAGCTCTACTGGTTACACACGTTTCCGCCGCTGACAGTTGCTTCCGTGCAAATCTCTTAAGCAGCTTCACAAGTTTAGAACAGTCGCATCGATCTATTATCGAATCGGCTATTACACCGAATGGACACATTTATCGTAGGTTACGGGTTTCCAGCAAAATGTGGCGAAAATGAAAATTTATTACGCTTTTCTTTATTGGTTTTGTTTACTGGAAAGTTGTTTGGTACAGGCTATTTGAAGATAATATAATTAAATTATTGGCATCCCAACGGGGAGCGCACGAAAACAAAAGCAACGTTTGTAACGTAGATTAGGTGTACAGAAAAGTCTTGGCAGTATTGATTTTTTTTCTTGCTTGATCTGTCTTTTTTTCTTTGAATATGAAAAAGTGTAAAAAATTTAACTTTGGAATTTAAACATTATCGTTCACAAAAATCAATAATCATATTATTATTTAAAGAGTTACTTGAATCAGCACTACCAGGCTCCCAATCGTATAATGGAGTTACTAAAATTATTTCTTTTTCGATAACTTTACCAACCTAACTTCAAAACTAATTTCAAATGACTGCACCATTAAACTGCATTTTCTGAACCCCCAAAACCAATAATAATTTATCCAGCTTTGGAGACTTTTTAGCTTTAAAATACGAGTCACTATGTAGGTGCCATATACAGATGGATTTGCTATTCAATCGTCAGAAATCAGATAACGTATTCAAAAGTTATAAACATCCCAAGTTATTGGATACCCCTGGTAAATCATGAAAACCTGGAAAATATATTTTTCCAACAAAAAACAAGGATTGCAGAATCAGAAAAATTAACTAAAATTTATAGACAAAGAAGGTCCTGCTAAATATAAAAAATCCTAGTCAATCTCATTAGTGGAAGAGAAGAAATAATTAATTATTCTCTAAAATAGACTAATAAACTAAAAACCCCTTAAACAGGCTTTTGTCTTATAGAATAAACTAAAACATTGTAAACCTTTTTTTGTAAATATTTAAAAACAAATTAACCATCGTACATTCGAAATGAGAAGGAGAGAAAAATTTCTTCCGAATAATGATAATTAATTTCTAGATAATGTATATGTATAATTTTCCAATTATAAACAATACAAATATTTTGAATTTTTTTTCTTTTTTCAAATAAACAATTTTCAATAAAACAGAAACTGATAACTGCTTTCACAACAACTTTGTGGTAACACCCAATATCTATTATCAAGCGTGAGAGCATTTTCCTAAGATGACTTGCTCCACATTCCCTTTGGCATGCCATTGCATATCTCTTGCTTGTTGTTTTTTTTCCTTTAATAAATTCCACATGTGAACTCTTCCCCGCTTTGATTTCCTTTCTTTTTCTTTTCCTTGCTCTTCACTAGTGCTTCTCCCCGGCTTTGGCTTCGTACCGGCGGCGTTGCACGGACGGCTGCTGCAGTCATCCATCCATCATTCGCACGGACCCAAACTGCGGCTCCCTGCAATTACGCGCATAACAATAAACATAAAAGATCCACCTGCTGCACCACCACGGCCCAGCCACCCAACACCCTTCCACACACACACACACATGTACACACGCTCCATAAAAGGAGCATAAAAACGCGCCGGAATGCAAGCAGAATCGGGCAACCATCGGGAAGCGAATGGATCCGTGCCGAGATGCACTTGCAAGCGGACGGTTCGCCATGCATTCCAGCCAAACACCTCGCTGGCCCAGTCGTACCTACACCATCGCACCCCCTCTTTTCCACACCATCCCCTTTCCCACAACCCATCAAAGTTGCTGCCGCGCTAGGAAAAGCGGGAACCGTTTAGGGAGAAAACCGCTTATGAGTTTTGTAGTTGTATTTCACCATTTTTTGTTGTTGTTGTTATTATTATTTTTATTTTGCTCTCCTTGATTGCAACTGTATCCCAATCACTTACCACTTCGCACAACCGTCCTGCTTTCGCTGCGATGCAATTTGTATTTGCCCATCACTTTTATCTTTGCTACACTTTTCCAACACAAAACCTTGGACAGAAATGTGGAGAAAAGTATGTGTCTGTGTGTGTGTGTGTGTGTGTGTGTGTGTGTGTGTGTGTGTGTGTGTGTGTGTGTGTGTGTGTGTGTGTGTGTGTGTTTTGCGTGTCGTAGCCGTACAGACGCGCTGGCAGCACTCGTTCGCAACCAAAAAGGGCCCCAGTGCTACGGGCAAAATAAAACAAAAAAACAACCCCCGGCCCTCCCTTCATCCAATCCCGCGCAAAAGAGGGGGGGGGCATACGTAGTGCATACGTAGAGGTGCAGTGCTATCATTTCGCGCGATGCACCATTATGCATGCAAATGTGATTAAATATTCATTAATATAAAATATAGCAGCAGTATTTATGCCTCAATACATTATCTCCGGTGCCCTTCTTGGGTCGACCAGAAATACACTCACGCACACACATTTATTATGAGGGAATGGGACGACGGGGGGGTGGAAGTGGGTAGGAAAAGGGCAGAACCTTGATTAAGAATGCCGCTTGTACGCGTACGATACGATGCACCCGCCAACGACATTTCTGGTAGCGTACGGCACCTTCAGCATAGTTTGTTTTATTCATTTATTTCATTCATACGTGAATGTTGGGCAGGTTTTGTTTTATTTTTATTGTCATAATTGTGATATTCTTTCACTATGAAAGTGACAGAAATAGTTCAGAAAATTGTAAGAAGGTTTTTTTCAATTTTCGTTTTTCTATTATAGACATTTGTAAAAAAATGTCATCTTATTTGTACTGCTACAACTCAGGAATTTATCGATAATTCAAATCTGAACTGCCACAGCAAGTGTCAATTTAAGAAATTGAATCAGTTACTAATATAATGTAAACTAACAAAATTCTAGATTGATTGAAAATTTTTTTTTTCTAATGTTATTATTAGTTTAGATCAGGTACGGTATAAATTAGATTTTTAGTTTAATTTCCAATTTCATGGGTTTTTGTTTGTAATTTTTTTCCCATATTATAAACATTAACTTAATGAACAATTTTTTTTTTGTTAAAAAAATAAATTGTCATATGAAAATATTTTTTAAAATGTTTGCTTCTCTGTGATAATTGTTTTTCATCTCATTTGATTTCATTATAGTTTTGCATTTTTTAACAGGTTTTTTTTTTAATTGAAATTTTCCAAAACTGCAACCATTGATGGATGAAATGAGTAAAATCTCCATCCATTCTGCAGCGAAATAAACATAAGCACTGGTGAAACTTCTCCAGCATCCAAGAACGTTGCTGCAGCCATCGAAATTTGCATATGCTCTCGTTAAAGAAAATAAAACCTCAAACACGATATTTGTTCAGTTCGACAGATTGCTTCGAGTTGGGCTGAAAACCCATCCATCCCCTAGCTGGGGGTATAAGGTGCAAACCGCTCCAGAATGATATAAAACTCAACCCCGAGTAACATGCACACGATGCCACCGGACCCGGGCATGGACGGATGGTATGGAGAGCAAATGGCTCGTTGCTGCATGTGCCTGTGCCTTTCCACCACACACACGCGCGCTGGCTGAACGCACACGCTTACCCGCTCGGCGTACAGGGAAAAACAAATTTATGCAAATCGCTCGAACCAGCTGTCAAAGCCAGGCGAATTTGTGAGCTGAAACTCCGTTGTCCATCATTACCGATTGTCACTTCGTCCTAGTATAACGTGCGCTCGAGAGAGAGAGAGCGAGAGGATGAAATGATTTATTCACCCTGCATGGACGTGTGTGTGTGTGAGTGTCGAAGTTTGACTGGATCAAAATGTGGTGAGGTGTCACATAACTTGAACGGTGCATTTCAAACTTGTAACATACCTATACCCTGATTCAAGCGTTCAATTTTATACTAAATTGTCCTATTTACGTATGTATCATTAATTTACAACAATTAACAATTTTGTGTAAATAAATACATCAATTTGTTCCCCTAATTTCCCGTTTTGCATTGTACACTTAAAGGCTTAATTTTCACATTTATTTAAGCGTAAAATTAACCTTTTTTGACGATTTTGAAACGAAAGACTTCAACCGAACATAAGCGATGAACGGACGGCGAACGTAGATGCGATCGGTTTCCTTCCAAATGTTATTGTTTTTTTTTTTTTGTTTTTCCGCCAGTTTTCCTACCAATTTCTTTATCGTATTTTCTCACACCACTCACAGTACGTTAGCTGCAAATTGAATCCACTTCAAAATTGCTACAATCTTATAACCCTCCCAATAGCCAATGTTGTACGGCGGGAGGGCAAACATTAGCGTTTGATGTTTTGTTTGAAGTGGGTTGTGATTTGCGGATTCTGGCAAAGATTCAAACACACCCGACGAGCTGATTTCACGCACCAAAGCACTGACCTTTGGCGCAGCAGGCGCCAACCGGGAAGACAGTGTAAATGCATTTTGTGTGCGTTGCTTGTTTCTATTTTCCGATTCACCCTACTGTTGGGGGAGTGTGAGAAAAAGATTCAATCCCAATCATTTTCCTCTTCGTGATGGGTTCGCCAATCATGATGGGCCTGTTTTCACAGCTGGAATTTGGAATGTAAATTTCATCCCGTTAATAAGTCAAACCAGGGATCCAAGGGGACACAATTTCATGGGTGATTTGTGCTGTCAGCGGGACATCCTGTCAGCAGGTTACTATTTAAGATGATTGAAAAACATGTTAGTCTGTGTGGGCTATGATTTATTTCCTAACCTTACTTGCAACAACGTCCGGAAAAGCATTAATGTTTCAGATTATTTTATCGCTTTCTACCAACTGCAAGCAAATGAGTTACGCCACCAATACAAAAAAAAACAAATGTATATAAAAAAACAACTCGATCAAATGTCCATTCGAAATAAGGCGGCCCTTTTCTTTTGCGGTTCGTTAACGATGAGTTGGGAAATTAAATTCAATCACCATTCGTCTTAATGCTAAACGGGAAGGAGCTGTGTAAACCTTAATTGAAAGGACGACAAAAAGGTTCGCTCCTTTATGCGTAAGGAAGGAAAGAGTGAGAGCGAGAGAGATGGAGAGAACGAAGAAAGAGAGACGAAAATGGGAAATAAATAATGTTAGCTTAATTGTGCTTAATGTATGTTCACATTTATTTTCCCTTGCAGCTTTTATTTGCTTTCGTCATGGTTCAGAGATGTCATTTTTAACTCGATAGGTAATGAATGTACTCAGCGATCTATTTTATTCCCACGGATGGGGATGAAGACGGTAAAAATGTTTTGAACTAACAAGCAGTTTCTTATTTTGTAATTTTTTTTAAATAATTTTGAGATAAATATAAATAGAAATGGTAAATAAATTAATAAAACATATATTTTGACATTCCCACATTTCCCAGCAAAATACAAACAACTATAATCCGGAAAAATGCTTCTCTACCACAGGGCCGGTTTTTTTTTTGCCCGTTATTTCCTCCCACACTTGATCATTCCATTCACTATCAATTAAACGAATTTTCCAACTCATTTTCCCCTACCCATCGTCACGTTTCCACAGCGACATATCGTTCCACAAGACGTACCCGTAAGCCGTCAGGACGCTCAACGAAAACTACACACAATTTAAATTGAGCTGAAAATTCGCCCCCGTTTTCACGTGATCTAATTTCTCCTTCCGCCGGGCCGGGTGTTCTCCGGTTTGTGGGAAAACTGAAAAGCAAATGGAAAACAAAACCAACATGAAGTAGCAGAAAAAAACAGCAACAGACGATACCATCCTTATGGCAGGTTGAAACGGTTTGCAGCAGTGTTGCAAAAACCCGGAACCCGATTCGCGACGAAAGTACCCCCTACCACCCCCCCCCCCCCCCCACATCCGGTTTCCGTTGCTTCCGTTTTTGGCTGCTTGGTGAACGTGTTAAAAAGGGCTAATTAGCCGCAAAGTTGAAACATCCCACAGTCGGAACTGTAAACTAAAATTGTTTAACCCTTCTACACGCTGTGTGTATGTGTGTGTTAGTCTTTTTTAGTATTTTTGACACTTTTTTTCTCACCTCTTGCTCTCACCGGGTCGGAGGAAAGGGTTGGAAAAAGAAGGAATACATGGATCCTTCCTATTTCCTTAATGTTATCCGAGCGTTTGCGGGTCGCTTGACGGTTTGTCGCTTCATACTTTCTACTACAGCAGATAGTCTTTTCTTGCCGCAATTGGATTCTTTCTCTGTGAATGTGTTTTTATAGCGTTTTTTATGTATTGTTTTGTGCCTTTCATTTTAATTTTTCAATTGTTAAACAATATTCAGTCTAGCTGGGTGACTACGTGCTTTTGAGAATTTGCTTACCAACCATGTCATACAGTTTAGGACATAAGTGTTTCAATCTTTTAGACAACACTTGAGCCTAGTGCACAAGATCATAGGGATAGATATTCAGAAAATTACATCAAATAATTGTTTTATTATTTTTTCATGTTACGTAATTATGCCTTTAACAATGGAATCCATTAAAACTGATACAAAATCAATATTGTCAGATCATAAATTGAAATAAAAAAAAACTGAAATGATCTTCAGAAGATTGCAAAAATTAAAAATTACGACAAACATTTCTTTAATGTGTTATCTGTAAAACAGTTTGACAGTTGGGTAAATAATATTGTGAGCTGAAAATCAATAAAAACGAGAAAAAAAGTATTCGTTATAGTTTTATTTTTGTAATTATGGCTGTTTTACGACATTAATTGATAATAAAACGGCTGCATAAATATTGTGAGATTTGGAATGTTATCTAGAATTATGATGTGTGTGTGTGTGTGTGTGTGTGTGTGTGTGTGTGTGTGTGTGTGTGTGTGTGTGTGTGTGTGTGGGGAAAAGACAAAAATTTGTTTTATTATTTATTGCTGAAAACTTCAAAGACAAAAAAGCAAATAAAAATTCAAATTATTGTAACTACTATTCCATAAGAGTACCTTTTATAGCTATAGATAATAATTAGTACATATTCTGTAATCTTCAACTAATTTAAGCGCCATTTTTTTATTACAAAATAATATGTTCAAGTGTATAATAATTCTTTGAATAATTGTGAATTTGCAGTCTAACTTGATTTAATTTTTTTCACTTTTAGAAAGAAAAACAATTGATTATTGCAATAATTGATGCTATAGCCATCATCTTCTCTTTTGTTATGCTTTGTGCCTAGCTGAACATTAAAAAAATTAAATGAAAGTCAAAATTTCTTATAAACTCTAGATGATTTTTTCATAAATTCTAAATAATACAGCAACTTTTTTCATTCAAATGCTACCAGCTAAAATCAATGCAAACGCTGGAAATCCTTTCCGTCCACCGTCCATTTTGCAAAAGTAATTGCGCCACTATAGAAATCATGCACCCAGAACGTTACTTTAAAGGGTTTGCCGCGTGCCTTCCATCTGTTTCTCCCCCCTCCCCGCCGCCCACGGGGGCTGTCAGTCGGTAAATGCCCTTTAGAAGACGACCAACGGTCAGCCGCGGATGGTCGCGTGCATACGCATTGCGATTATGCGCTTAATCAAGTACGCGGCCGGCAGCCGGGGTTTGGGTGGGTGGATGCGTGTACAGCGGGGAGTCCCGTGTGCACGAGAAACAAAACGTTCGATCCCGTTCTCCATTTGTTTTTTGTTTCTCCCTTTCTGCATCGCGTCTGTCTAGCCGGGAATGGGAGCGTATCGGAAAGTCAAAGGAAAAATGGTTCGCTCTGGAAAGGATGCGAAAACGAAAACGGTCGGTGAAGAGAAGACGGCCATGCTCGGCAAAACGGTCTTTTCAAATGAGCGCTAAAGGTGGTGGTGGTACTGGATGGTGCGGGGAAGGGAAACTATTCAATTGATATGAGATTTATTTATTTGTTTGCACAAGATGCTAGCCATTCATGCGTCAATCATTCTCAATATGCATATAATTATAATTCAAGCTGCTGCGGCCATTTCTTTCCGTTGTTGTCGGAAAGACCGCGGGTTTTTTTTTTGGGGCGGCTTCGGGCGGAAAGGTATCAAACGGTGAGGTAGAACGAACGCACCGGGTTACTGCAGCAAATCCTTAAGAACTTCGCGGCAAAAGTTGTTCTCGTTTTCGTTCTCGAACCACGGTGCGCGGTGACATCCTTTTCGGCGGCGTTCTGTATCCCACGTTTGCCCTTTTTTTTGTTTCCCGGCCTGGCAACCGACCGCAGCGCAACTCGGCGAACCGTTTCCTGCCGGCTTCAACATCAAATCGAGCCGACGGTTGTGGTTTTGATCTGATGCCGACAGATGGCGGAAGCCGAAATTCAAACTCCGGTAAAGACGAACTGAAGCTGAAGCATAACAAAACAGACCAGCGGAGACCAGAGGGGAAGGAGAAGAGATGGAGAGGCGTGGATGTGGTGAAGCTGGTGTCCAGTTTTTACTCCACACTAATGAGCCGCCTGCGAACGAGATCCGTCCCCATACTGACGATTTTCCTCGGATGTACGGAGGCGCCCGGATGCATTGTTTCGGATGCGAAGAACCGTGTGCGGATGGTGCTGAGAGAGAGGCAGGTACCAGAGGAACATGAAACGGCTCCATTTAAAACACAAACACACACACACACAGTTCCAGCATACAGCTCGATCCGGAAAGTGGCTCCATTACAAAGATCTGCCAACTCTTCCGGGCTCGTTACAGCTTATCAATATTTATGCTCCGCTGCCTCTGGACACTTGTTTACGAGCGCAACATCCACTGTTACTTTGTAAAACCCCAGATAAAAGAAGGACATCCAAACGGGGAGTTTGAGGCAGGGGGGAAAAAAGGCAAACAAACAAACAAACATCCCCACACGTACTGCTTTCTAACTAGAGGCGCAAACACACATACGGTACAGTTAATGAATTTCAACGACAAGCTGCTGCATCTAAATAAAAGTCATTCGGATGCTAAAGGACTCACCATGATAGGACCTTACCAGGGTCCATTGATATTTATTGGTTGGGTTGGTGAGTTAGTTTGGTGCGTTAGGAGAGATCGGATGAAGTCTGGTACTGTTTGTTGGATAATATTAGTTACAGAGTTTTGGAGACACTATATGGTCCAAATGTGGAATAAGAGCACTTCAGAAGTACTGATCCTGAATCTATATCTCCAGAAGTTACCAGAAGTTCAATATTTTCTTTAGAGTACTTCAGAGTCCTAGAGACTAGTTCGATAAGAGGAGATACATAGAAACGAACTCTTTTTTGGATTGATCCTGAATCTATATCTCCAGAAG